>JAGFNX010000457.1:0-66587 GCA_017657125.1 Scopulariopsis brevicaulis
CCCTTCGCCCCGACTAACACGCGATTCCCGCCCTGGTCGCTACCGCGCCCACTCCCACGCTTCGAGATATGCAGCTACCCCTACCCGTCAAATTATCTCCAACAATCGGCCTTTTCGACGGGAGGAAAAACACCACGGAGGGCCCCTTCTCCTGATTGGAGAGGCGGCCCACTTGGCGAGGGCAGCTCGGCTACCTGCAGCAATTGAGACACCAAGTTATTGAGGGCCCCACACTCCGGCCAACAACAAAATTCTCTTCCCCGTCCCCGTCTCCCTGGACCCTGTGAGAAGCAGGGTTTGTTTTGTGTCGTCCTTTGTTGGCTCGGGGTCTCTTTGCGGGCTTGGGGCGAGCTCGCCTCGGTCTTTTCTTGGAGGGGGGTGCGTCGAAGACCCCACCCCCGAGTCCGCAACGATCAGGGAAGGAAGGAGGGGCGTGAGGAATAGGAGTAAACACAGGCAGCTACGGGCTTGCGGCCCCGAGAATCTCACACCCTCCTTCCCTGCGGCCGCGTTTTCAGGCGCGAGTCTTCTGCTCCGGCATCACCCCAGGACACGTGAGGGACCCCAGGTCATCGATAGCTGCTGTACTCCAGGTTGTTTCTCACCAAGGATCCTTGGCCACCGGCCTGCCATCGTGTCCCTCGCGCCCCAGCCATGCAGGTCCTACGTGTGTTTCTATCCCTGGACCGGCGCGGACAGGCTGCGTGAAGATCTACCGGAGGGGAGGGGTGGGGGAGGAGGGCGTGTGCGTAGTGTGCCTGCCACTCGGAGCTCAAGCTTAAGCTTGCGGCGCAGAGTTCGCCATCGGAGACAGCCAACAAGCCGAGGCGCATGCCCCCTCTGTATGAAGAGAGACAAGGTAGCTGACACACAGCGTGGAATACTGCAGTTGCCCTCTCCTCCAATGAGAGAACCCGCTACCCGACAATGTTTCCTCCCCAGGGTGTCCGAAAAGCCCGTCCACGAAGGTGCGCAGGAGACAGAACAACCACACCCGTTTCGTTCTCCTTCGTCTTTTCTTCCGAAGTATGGGGTGGCCAGCTGATCCCAGGAGGTCCCGGGGCCTTGAAATTTACATCCTCGTGTTTCTCGATTACAGGAATGCCGCCCGCAGGAAATTGGTATGGGCTTATGCGGGTAGCCGCGAACTAGGCCTCAGCAGGCGGGGGGCGTTCAATTACACGTCTCCCGCCTCGCTCGTCTGCGGGTCTCACGCCAACACAAGGAGGCCATTGTTGCTCGGGTTCCTTGCCTTCGGACAACGATTTCCCGGGGGATACTGTCCGGAGGGCGTGAGGGAAGGGGGTATTTGTTTCAGTGGCCACGGCTTTCTATCTTGGACTGTGCCAGGTATCAAGGTACCGAGTCGCCAACGGTGAGTGACATGTACAGTTAGCCCGGGGCCATCCGCGTCCGGTGGAGGCCTCGCAGTTGGCCGAAGTGGTGAACACCCATCTCGCGACTCCCAGAACCTGAATCGAGATTAGATTTGGGTGCAAGTGATGTATCCAGCCAAAGTTTCCCAACGAAGCGCAACGCATAAATTTCGACGCGAGGTGGATCTTCCAGAACCAAAGAAGACTCGTGGAGTTCCCAAACCGGCTTCGAACCGCTTCCCGCAAACGAGTTCGGTCTCACGACCAGAGTTTGGCACTTCCTGCGTATACGTACATACCATCTTTGTGGCAGGTGATAAGTCACTGAGTCACAGCACGGTTTAACGCCGTGGGCTTTTCCGTCTTCGCCAGCCCTTTTAGGGTCCAAGAGGACCGAGGCGCCTATCCCGGTGCTACAAGACAGAGGCAGAAGGCGGCGTGGGCGGGGAGTAGCTGGGGGATTGACTGTGACACTTAGGACAGCTTGGACCTGGCCTGACACCATGCGAGCTGCAATAGGACTGTTGAAAGCGGGCCCTTCATGGCTGAAATGAGGAGAAGAGCGCATTTGAATCAAGTGTTGCATGTGAAACTCAGTGGGCGAGATGTTCTCGATAGCCAGACTGCCTCTCGAGACGCGTGGACGAAGCCGAGAGCCAGTTGTTTGCACTCATATCAGCAGCATTCGTATCAGAAAACGAGCCGCGTACGCGCAACTAGTGCCTGGGTCGGCGTACAAAGTGCGTGGAGATGAAGGGCTCGCCGGAAAACGACAAGAGCGTGGGATGAGTATACTGATGAACACCCCAAGGGCAGCCCGAGGCCATCAGTACGACTTTGATAGACGACGCCCTCGTAATTGCCACTACTTCAAGGGAGATTAACCGGAATATTCTGACGCGCCGTGCTTTCTGTCTTGATACCGAACACCCAGCCTAGTGTCTGGACTGACACCGTACAATCATCTACTGGTGGCTCCTTCCCAGAATAGTCCGAGCCTGGATGTGCCTCACGCCGATCTGCTGGCCGCAATCCCGCACTATCTGGGTCCTGCCTTCCGTCGGAAAGGACAAAAGTCGCTGGCGAGGAAAGAACGACAGGCCCACATATGAGTCTGTCTTGACCGGTCAGGTGGCGCATTCTCTACAGGCCACTCATCATTGAAGCCCATTCCTAGACGGAAAGCACGATCCGTATGCTGCCTATCCGTGTAATGTTCCTTCCCGTGTAGTTGGGAGGTGAGAAGTCCCGTGAGGATCTTGCAGAAAGTGGTTTGGACGTTTCACCCCCCTGTCCTCGGGTCAACCACCTACGTGAGCCCGGTCTTGATGGCCATTGGGTTGAGTGGCTCCTTCCCTAACTGACACTCATCGACCTATGCAAACAACGCCCCGCCGCCCTGACGGATGTAGGGAATTTCTTTGAAACATGTCGAATGTGTCTCATGACTCTATCATTCCTGCCAACAGAACGAAAACGTCCTTCTCTAACCTCATACTTTGGCTGACCCTTCTGTGTATGAAACCGAGGTGCTCGGAATGAGTGAACTTCTAGATACCTAAAGGCATGCATGCATCCACGGAAATCTATTTTCACAGAGGATATGATTCATTGGACCTTCTGGTTTCTTCCCCTTCTCCTTTTACTGTCTCGATACGACCGGTTCGTGGAAATCCGCACCACATTCAGGGACTTGATATTTCGATCCAAAGCCCTGCTCGGCCTTTTACGCCCGTCCCATCCCTTACGGTTCTACCCGGGCAACGGCAGGCACTTCAACTCGTCATGTGCCCGTACCTGGCGGGTTTATGAACGCCAGATCGGCTTTATCGAGCTCTCATGTGTATCCACCCGTCCTGCAGATAGATCCCGAAGCCCCTCGTATTCACTTTTCTGCAGCGCCTGGTCTTATGCTTGGACAATGCAGAAGGATTTCTATCAAAAGTTTGTCGGCCCGTCAGGGGTAAACCTCAATTTCTCGGCACAGGATGCGGATGCTGACCGGCTGCAACCCACCCGTCGAACTGACCACCGCCCGCCCCTGGTGGACCTCAGTTTCTAGTTCCCCGGCGCCCTACGGAGAACCCAACATGCTGCCTCCAATGCTCGGTATGCAGCGTCAAGGGCCCACCCACACGCAGAGCTGTCCGCCTGGTCATTCGCATGTCCACCGAGAGCCGATAGGCCACAGCATACGAAGGGAGGAGGCGCCTTTATGATGACACTCTGCATCTGCAGAGGCACCACGTGGCCATGGCAAGGTCCTTCATCTGCTTGTTTCAACTTACACGAGCCCTCAAGATCAAGGATGTCATACGTCCTCGCCGCCAATGCCTTCGCTCTCCTGTCTCCGGATGACCCGCCAAGCAAGAGCCAAAGCTCCAACCTGCATTATGATGAGCTGGCAGTGGCTCAGACCAAGTTCTTCAAGTCTAGAGACTGCTGTCAACATACGGACTCCTGGGAATGATTTCGCAATCTGCTTGGTCCTTGACGGGCGGACTACCGAAAGTCACCCCGTGTTACACACCCGGTGCGTTATCCGAAAAAACACCCCAGTGTTTACAAAAAGCCCTATTCCCATGTCTCCTTGTTTGTGTCGCACGCGTTCTTGCATCAACGGCTGAGCGAGCCTGACGGGCATGGGGCGCCGCAGCACTTGACATGCGTTCGAGATTTGTCTCTGACCCGTCCTTCCAACCATCGCGGCTATCACGCGGCGGCTGGTCGTCTCTAGCCAATGTATGATGTGCATACTGCTAGTTCCCTTCAAACATCGGAGGCGAGGAATTAGCAGCAACTACCCACCTACACTCCAGCCAATCACGCAATAACATATCAGAAACCCATCCGAGAACCACTTCCTCGGGATGACTACTGCACCGGAGGACGGTCTCGGAATTGATCAGCGCAGCTAGCGCTGATCTCCAACCACTTAGACGGATCGTCCCAGCGACGGTGCGCGCTTTTCCCAGGCGCTGGACCGGCCTCCCCTGACGCCAGTACACAGGCTCGAGACTGACCTCTTCTTGACCCGTTCGCTTGCTCTTTCCCCATCCGGAATGATGCAAGACATTTGTCTGTCGTACCTGACGAGAGCTCTGGAGCGTGGTTGACATGGTTTCCCCCGCTTACGTTAACGCACGATTGTCTCGCCGACTACACACGCCCCCTATCGCGCTTTGCTTCCTCCAATCAGGCCTCCGACGGGGTTGGGGTGGGGAAGAAGCTTTTTGATATTTGACGCTGCGCTATCTGCTTACTGTAAACCTTTGAGCTAGGGGGAATTGGGGGACATGCCTGCGGCGGACGTTGAATTGGCGGGCGTCTGGGAGGACTACACCCAAGGAATGTCAAGGGAAGGCCCTTCAACGGGGGATTATCCTGATGGATTGTACCAAATATCTCTCACGCGCAACTCTCAGCCTCCCTACATTTCACGATGGGACTCGGAGCCAGATGTACCGAGGCCGTCACCTGTCGCCGCCCAGTGGCTTGAGATATGATACAGATCGGATTCGTGGCCCCCATCCAGCAACCCACCGAACACTGTGTAAAGAGCTAGGATGGGCCCCCGTCGAGACCTTACCAGAAGGAGGAGGAAGCATGAGCGCCATTTCCCGCACTAAGCCTAGATCCTTGAGCAGAGGAGCATTTGAGAGGTAACGTTGGACAAGGAAACCTGGCCCAAGGCAAGCCCCTCCTGTTCGTCCCCATATCACTTCCGCCTTCATTCATGCCGGGCGTTCGAAAGTTTCTCCGCAGTCAGATGTGGGAAGGGTGAGAAGTCAAGCGGCGGCCAACCGGCTGTTCCATGGAAAGGAGGCGGTCCTCCTGTGTTCCGGAGGCCGATACAGTGTTACGCATACCCGCCACTTGAGGTTGGGGGATCCCTGGTGGGAGAGGCCACGGGACTCGGCATGTGATTTGGTCAGGAGATGGGGGAGGTCCACGTACGTTTTCTTTGCCGGGACTCGCGATGGGCGCGCTGTCAGGGAGAGGGTGGGTGAAGGGGGGTGTAGGTGTCGTGGACCTCCGGTGATGGGAAGGAGTGAATAGGCAGAGGCGTGCGTGGAGACAGAAGGACTGGTGCGTAAGCCGTCGGACTGTTCGCCCTTCTTCCAATATGCGCACCTCGAGCACATCCACCTCTCGCTATTCCCTCAGACACGCCCATTCCCACTCCCCACCCTTACTAGCACCTCCCACGCGCACTCCCCCATCGCCATCATCCTTCTCCTTCAACTCCGCTCCCCGGGGTGAGTCACAAGGGAAACAGAAGCGAAGGTGGGAAGGCGAAGGGGGGTGCTTAAGCAGGGTGACGAGGCGTCATTGGTAGTTTGGCCGGACCGGTGGTGACGTTTGCTGTGGGTACACCGGTTCGTCATGCTGTCCACCCCCGTTTTATTCCTTTGCCCCGCCACCCCCCGGGGCGGCCGTTGGTTGATTAGGGGGCATGGGGTAAGCGGACAGGGCTGGGTTTCGGTGGAGAGGAAAGAGAGGGCGGGCGGGCGAAAGGGAAGGGGGCATGGAGAGGCGTTCGTGCGGGTGGTTGGCGGGGTTGTGTGTTTCCTTGTTGTTTCTCGGCTCTTGCGGTTCAGGTGAGGGGAATTTGTCGAGGGAAGGTGGATGGCTGGGTTAGAAGGGAGGGGGGCGTTGTGCCTACCGAGAAGGGGGGGCTGGCGGAGAGCGAATGGGTGTCTTTGTGTTTCCGGGATGTGTTTAGCGGATGACCTATTTCGGGAGTAGGGGTCTGGGAGAGAGGAAGGCGCTGGGCGATTCCTTTGGTTGCTACGTTCGGCTGATGCGTTTCTCCCGTGTTGTGAGGAGATAGAGTTTAGTCTGGAACGTGTGATGAGGAGTAAGGATCAGTTCTCAAGAGGCGAGATTGTGCGGATAAGGGGCGGGATGACAGGTTTGTCTCGGCGGTTTTATGGGCACAAGCTCGGCAGCAAAAGCGGAAATTCCTATCACCTTCTCAGTATGGAAATGGATAGTCGGCCGGAGGCTGCGTATGTGACGGTGAGCGACACCTTCCTTTGGTGATGTAGCGGCTTGTAAGTTGAAAGGTGGTGACTAGCGTGCGCCGATTTCTGACGCTGTTATAGGTATGGGATGCTGAGGGCGCTCGTGGCTATGGTACTTGCCAAGATAGGAAGTGTGGCGGGCTAGGCTGTGTAGTGTCGAGCTGGCGGTGACGCCGATCTTCGCGGGCGGCCGCTGGACATTGGAGAGTCCGTGGCGCCCACTTGGGTCCTCATATTCTCTTCTTGGGTCAACCTCCAGATTGTGAGCTGGGATGTAAGAAGACACGATAGACCGGAACAAAAGGCAGAGCACTGGCTTGAATCCTCTTGGGGGCCCACTTGATTCGGGGCTCAGATCGCGGGCTCGATTTAGAACTGGGGGTTCTAGGAAGAGATGGCCACGGGAAAGGAGGCACGGTTGACTGGAACAGGATGCAGGACGCCGACTTGGATTACCCTGTTCCCTCCTTTGGTTCTTCTTGTGATTGGGGCCTGATTCGGGCCCGGGGGGAGTTCAAGGGAATGGCCACCGGTAAGATGACATGACAGACTGACTGGAATAAAACACGCAAGATGCTAACGGGTGCCCTGAAGAATATCAGGTACAAGGAAGATCATACCTCGCGAAAGGAGACGTGTTGGGAAAAGAAAACTTGATAACTTGCAGTCAGTCCGCATGGCATCGGCGCCTTTGATCGCACCGCATCAAAGCAT
Organism: Scopulariopsis brevicaulis; assembly: GCA_017657125.1. Lineage (NCBI taxonomy): Eukaryota > Fungi > Ascomycota > Sordariomycetes > Microascales > Microascaceae > Scopulariopsis > Scopulariopsis brevicaulis. The sequence goes on from JAGFNX010000457.1 coordinate 7,118, forward strand.
GATAACAACCAGGATTACCTTCCTCTCTCAAAAGACTATGAGGAATCCACTCCTCCCATCCTCAGTTGTGTCCTTCTGTAGCCGTCTTTTCGATACCTTCAAGCCCCATGCCTACAACTTCGCGGGGTGCACCTCGGAGGACTCCTCCTCAACACCCGCCGTCGCCTTCAGATAAACCAACACCTCGTAAATACCCCTCGCGATCTTGGAATACTTTTTCACACACTCTTTCCTTCCCCATAGATACTCGAAGGCGCAATCGTGGGTGATGCCCACTACGAACCGAACGTGATGGTCCATGGCGCTCCAGCCGCTCTTGTCGGGATTTAGCATAAGGAACTTGGTGTCCGGGAGGTAGGTCATGTCCTCGAAAGCGGTGCTGGCCTTGGATTTTAGTATGGTGGAGAAGTCCAGGTTCAGAAATGGGTACGGGACGGCGGCGGCGAACTCGGCTAACGCAACGCTGACGGGGGCGCGGTGGATCCAGGCGTTGAATTCGGTTGCGTCCTTGATGAAGGGGAGGAGGTTGAGGAGGAGACGGAGGTACTGAGAGTTGAGGATACTGGCTGCGTCTTGGGTGGTGGGGTCCGATGGTGCACAGCCCGTGGGTGAGGAGGGAGTCTCGGACAGGTTGGAAGTGCGAGATGGGGCTGTCAGTTATTGGCAATGGCCGGGAATTCTGGTGATGGTGGCTGCGGTGGTGATGGCATGTTGATGGAGATTGTCTGCTTGGAGTGGCCAGTAGGGGTTTGAGCGCGAGATGAATGTCAAGGCAAGAGTGGTCCTCTGCTGGGTTTATTTACCCACCCGACTCGACGCGTCGTTAGGAAAGCCCGGGTCATTCTTTGCTAGCCCACTTGACTTGCCGGGAATCTGTTTGGGTTCGTTGCTGCCATGTTGTTATGTTATCCACCACCGCACCATGGGCCGCCGCCAAAGAGCAGGCAGCACACATGGTGTAAGCATCAATCCAGGAGTGAGGACACTCTGGGGAGCGGAAGCTGCTACTCACCATGAGCAGAACCTGCTTCTGGAAATCTTCCGTCAGCATATCCATCCCTTGAGAAGTACATGAGGTGGCTGATGATCGTTGACGGCCTTGTTGTGGGTATGACGATGGTACGTCAAGCCGTAAAGGGTTGGACGCAAGCTGGGTATCTGTAGCTGAAGAATGAGCCTGTCCGTATTTTCAAAGTGTGGTCCCGCAATGACGTATTTTGCCTCCAGCTTTCCTGTGAGAACTGGGATGAGACGCCCGGCGTAGCATAGCTCCACTACCGACACCCTTTATCATTATCACAACCTGGGTTATCTGCCTCATGTCAGGGGGAACCCAGCCTCATCGACACAGGCCCTGGGGATATTACGCAGAGAGTGTTATCTCCCTCGCGCTAGCGACATCGAGTCATCCTGGAGGAGTACGGGGACGAGGTCAGGCTTCAGGACCGTCCTGGCTGTTTGCCCCATGTGGACACTTGCCTACTCTCCAAGTTCTTTCCTGCATCCCACCACGCACATCGCGGGACCGCTGTTTGGGAGGGCCCGAGATTGCAGGTGTCTGGAGTCCAAACAGCCACGCTTGCCCTGATGCGTGTGCATCTCTTCGGGGAGCTTTCGGGGAGCTTTCGGGGAGCTGGGAGCTTCCGTGTTCAAGACTGGAGAGGGTCGTCACTCGTTCGCTACGGGACTTAGGGGGAGAAGAATTTCAGTCGATTCTGTGTATTTCCCGCTCATGATGTAAAGAAATAGCACTGGTGGGAAAGGGACGCCTTGGGGAAGGCGTAAACAAGAGGCTCTTGTCTGGGCCGCGAACCCCTTGGGTAGGGAACATGGATGTATCGGTGGTATGAAACTTCCGGAGTGCCGCCTGCTGGGCACCACGCAGCGTATATGCAACAGGAAGAGGTAGCGGGTATGCGGGGCACGTAGCATGGGTACGAAGGTACATACCCCTGTGGCTCCCGCGCACGGGCCACCGAGTTTCAACGGACATCATCTCAATCTCAGGTCATTTCAGAAGCTGTCTCGGTCTGAAGCGAGGCCATCACGCCGTTCTCTCACTTTCGCAGGCTGGACTCACCGCCGCGCCTCTTAATCTCATCCGCGCGACCATTCCCGATACGGTTGACTAGCAGAAACTCTCTCCCGCCGTTTCGTCGACTTGTTTTCGAGGCATCAGGCGTTGCAGAGCTGTGAGCTGCGGGTTCGCGTACACGTTTGAGATATCCGTCACGCGTGACGAGGAAGCTTGAAGTGTCCGCGACTGGGTCATCTCGATTTTCCCAAGGATCACCAAGGGGGTCTTCACTTTTGACTCAAGGTATAGATGGATTCACCCCTACAATCACCGGAATGCTATTTGACTAACCGCTTTCTAGGCTGCATTCCTCCGGACGCTGTACCTTAGCTGGCCTCATCCCCTACCGATCAGACCATCCGATATCTCGATAATACCACTCCTCGACACGGACAGTTCAACCTCCGGTATCTTACAATAAAATAAGCACACAGCTGAGACCGCATCGTCGCGGCCAGTTTCCCGCACCTGGCACTGACGCTGGCTCATCGCAAGGGCGTCGCGAGTTGCCAGGGTTAAGATTCCCTTCGGTATGGCCTACTTCTACATACAACGGCCATGTCCCGGCTTATTGAATCATGGATACGATGCCTAATCTTGCCTCTTAGTTAGATCGGAATCTCAACGGAGTTCGGCTTATGGTTTCATATTGAAACTGCTCTCTCACAGCTTTTCAAGGTGTCAAAAACTCGCCGCGTCGAAACTATGGCGTCAAAATCCAACGGCTATGCCGCCAGCCGCGTCGGGGAGGATGGCTCAAATAACACTCGACCTTCATTCTCATGGCTGTGAGTCCGGACACCCTCGGCTTTGGCGACAGTCGCTCCCGCCCCTCTCTTCAAACCCCCTTCCACTCACTACAAGTTCCCAGCGTATCCCAAAGCACCCAATCACCCTCACAGCACTGCCCGCATTAGTCGTCATATGTCAATACCCCCGCGCCTGCCCTCATAGCGAAGATCCCCTGCCCATACATTGGCATCACTGACGCTATCCAGACAACCGCACACAATCTTTGTCGTCGTCATGGTCGGCCCAGACGAGATACCCTTCGGTCTTCAAAAAGACCTCCTGTGCTCCGTCTCGAGCCACTTCCAGAGCTACTTCGACGAAGCCCCCGACAACGTAATCGAGCACGTCGTCAAGATCCCCGAGACCACCGCTGGCGTCTTCGGCCTCGCCCAGAACTACATGTACACCCACGAGGTCTGGCCCGACGACCACTCCGTCCCGACCTACGAGGACCTCTTCGCCCTGTGGCAGCTCGGCTCAAAGTACGAGATCGACGGGCTCTGCGACAAGACGCTCGAGTGCATGCAAGAGGTCAAGCAGCGCACGCGCCAGATACCCGGGGCGAGCCTCGTCTCCCGCGTGTGGGCCGAGACGGGCGAGGGGACCCCCATCCGGCGGCTGTTTCTGCAGTGGGCCGAGGAGTACTTCCAGTCATCCGAGGCGCCCTCTGACTTTGCTAAGAGCCTGCCGCAGGAGTTTTTGTGCGAGCTCGTTGTTGAGATGAGCGCCATCGGCGCCGGCTCCGCGAGCCCCGCCAACGCCGGCGCGAACGCGAGTCCCAGCACCGCCATCGCGGCTCTCGGTGGGCCTAGGAAGAATGTGCACTACCTCGCGGCCGCCGACTCTAGCGAGGACGACGCGGCGAGGTCGCTCAAGAAGCAGCGCCAGAACCCACCGCCCCTTGACGCGGCTAGGGCCCGCGCCCCCGGCGGCGCGGCGCCCGGGCCTGGCCGCCCGCCGCGGAAGAGCCTGCCCGTATCGGGTAAGAAGCCGACCATGGGCCGGCGATTCAGTGGTGGGGCGCCACCTGGGGGCTTCACCGACGCGCAAAAGGTTGAGTTCTGCGCCGACCTCCTAGGCCGGATGCTATCAGGGCCAGGTAAGCCCCCCTCCTTTACCCCCTTCCCTCGCAAGCAACAAGTCAATACGAGTGCTAACGCGTAACGCAGGCTACTGGACCCGCCTCGTCAAGCCCTTCCGCACCCCCATAGACCCCGCAGCCGACGGCGTGCCGGACTACCTCGAAAAGGTCAAGTCGCCCATGGACCTCATGACGATCAAGGCCAAGATGGACCAGCGGGCGTACGGGACGGCCGAGGCGTTCGCGGGGGACGTGCGGCTCATCGTGGACAACTGCAAGACGTACTGGAAGAAGGGGGACCCGCTGTTCGCCGAGGCGGAGAGGTTCGGCAAGAGCTTCGAGGAGAAGTTCGCTGAGATGGGGAAGTGGCTGGCCAAGATGCATGCTTATGAGCAGGTGTAGGGACCTGTGGTCTGAGGTTGGGAGGGTAACTTCCCGTGAGGGGGTCGATGGGGGACGCCGTCGTGGGTTGTTGAATGTTGGGTTAGGGGGTATTGTTCACCAGCTCGTGACAGATCTGGGGTGTTCTTTCGTGGAGGGATTGATGGGACCGCCTTGGCGGGTTTTTAATGGGGTTGGACTGAGATGTTCCTTCTCAAACCGCGGAGGGTCTGTGGTGTTCGTGTATAGTTAGCGTCTGGTATCTCTTTGGGCTCACTGGGTGGAACGCACGCGGGAAGAGCCGGGCATTGTAGTATATATTAATCGCCGCATCGTCTCTCTCGAAGTCGGTAGCTGCCGTGGTCAAGATTGTCCCATTTGGGTGTTGCCTGCTAGAGTAGCTTGCTAGCCCATGTGGCATGCGCCACGGCCAACAAAGGGTTATCATGACTTCGAGGGAGGGGAACACAAAGGTTCTGCTTGCCCATGCGACAGGCATCATGATGGCGGATATGCTGCAAGGGGCATGTTAAACTAACCCTGGCTCCGCCTTGTTCTCTACCGCCCATCTGTATCCAGGGGCGGTGATTAATCTCATCATCAGCGAGGCCTCACCCCTGTCTTCGAAGCCTTCTGAAGCTTGGATGCTTACACAATACAGCCACTACCCACGCCCGCACCTCTGTTGGCTGCGAAATCCCCACTCTCACATACGGCCAGCGCTGCCGAAGCGATGTCGACGTTTTCTTCAGGCGCGGGTAAGGGGAAAGCCAAGTTGGCATTGCTCGTAGCAGCGCGTTGAAATACCACGTTAGCTCTCGTTCGGACACGATGCCAATCGATGTGAATCTCAGCGGCACCCCGGCTCACCCTCGAGCCTTCCCTACTCGATACTTCTAGGCCATCGCGGGCAATGGCGTATCTGACTCCGTATACCGGCCCGCGTACCGACACACGCAGCTACGGAGACTGCCGGGGGTGCCCGACAAGCCAGATAACTGCCCGCCTAGCAAGACAAGCCTGGCACGGCATGCTTCACTCGCCATCCACGACTACGATCGGGACCTAGCTCCCAGCATGGTAGCCGCGACACGAGCCGTCGGCCCCCGGGCCCCAGAGCCGGGGTGCCTCTACCGGCAGTCTCGACAGGCCTACCCATTACCCAGCACCGAAGCCGATCCCCAAGGGCGCGCGACAAGAAGTGAGAGCCACGTCACTCCACACAACGCACAAGTTCCGTTCCCAGCAACAAAGTCCCGGGAACCCGACCCAGCGCCGCGCCACGCGCGGCTGATCGAAGCTTACGATTGTGCGATGTACCCGGAAAACCCTACCGCTGGTTCGACGGGTGAAACCGCCCGGCAAAAGCAACCACCATCCCGAAGCCTGGTTCAACGACAGCCAGTAAAGCACCCCAGACCCCAGACCCCAAGCAGCGGCTCACCCCGCGCCCGGAAGCCCTCCCGACATCCGCGACCGTCCCTCGCCACCCAAAATCACCGGGCCGCCCGCCCTCCCATCTCGAATTCTTCCCACCCCGCTCGTGATTGGGCGCCCGGAAGACAACCCGACGCGCCGTCGTATACCATCCGGAAAGAAAACCTTGCCCCCGACGCATGAGGTAAATTACGGGCCCGTTCTCGTCCGTGACTCGCTCGGGCGGCTCGGGGTCGCGCCCCGGCTCCAGATCGAATCTGGGGAAAGAGGTTCTAGAAGGATCCGACGGGGTTGTGAGGCGGGGTTAGTTTAGAGGTGCTGAGTGGTGCGCTACGGCGCTCGCTCCCCCTTTTTGACACCCCTCGCCACTCGGTCATGAGGTTGCACTCGGTGTCAGGACGGGAGAGGCAGGTACGAGGTGCGGAGCTGCTGCTGTACTCGGCATACCCCGTAGGCGCGAGACGAAGCTTGGCGGCAGGAATCCCTTCCTCGCCGGGGTCGCTGGCGCCATTGCGGGTTCGAATGGCCAGGTTCGATGAGATCGAGAAACGCATCGGGCATGTCGTTTCTGCCCGGCCCTGCCAAGAACCTCGTCCCAGCCGAGCTCCGCACAGGCGCTCTGCCCCGGGCAGGGGATCCGACGAGGTAAAGAGCCGCAGTATTGGACCGCTTCTTCGCGGCTCGGGCCAGCAACAGAATCGACATCTCGGAATCCCGGCCTCCCTTCCACGTGTGCCCGGGGCTGAGCCCGTCGTCCCCCTGGTTGGTTCCGCGAAGGCGCGGAAAGCTCGGCGCATCGCGGCGGCAGACACGTGGAAGCGACTGCGAGACTGGCACTTCCGGCTCGCAGCACCCCTGGCCCGACGGATCCGCAAGCCGCCTCGGTGACAGGACCGGAAACCCCCAGCGGCGTGGGAGCCCGAGATGTCCCACGTATCCTCCAAGCACGCCGCCGTGGGCGCAATGGCACCATTCCCACCTAAATATAACCAGCGAATCTCGTTCCCACGCGGACGCACAGGCGGCTTCAGGTGGCCCAAACTTGCGGGCGCAGCTATCTGGGTGGGGGGCCCGTTTCCGGGATAAACCGGATTGGTCTCTCCCGACTCTACCCGCTCCAGTCAGTGAACGAGCTCGCTCCCCCAGAACGAATTGCGCAACCGGGTTGGCTGGCGGGGGTGTCTCCCCCAACGGTCAGCTCCTGATAAAGGATTCGGGGGCCGGCCAATGCGGGTGTTCATCCGCCCATCGTGACAACGCCCTCAGCGTCGCGGGTTCTCCAAATAGGAAGGCTGTGCCTCACATTGGGCCCCGCAAACGGATTCATTACAAACGGCCTCGGATATCCGGGCGTGAAGAAGAGACCCCCAGGGGCCGTCCTGGGGTATGGGGTCGCCAAGCTTCCTCCTTCGCCTCCACCGATTGGGGTCTCCCCCTCCGCCGCGGCCCGCGGCGCGGAGGACAGTCGGCCGAGATCCTACGTACCCGGTCTCTCAATCCATCGGTGCTCGCCAAGATGTTAACGGAAAGCCACAGCGAGGGAGCTTCCCCATCGGGATCCACCACCACCGAGATCGAGCAGGGATGATGGCGGGCTCGGAGGGCTTTTCCGACTCTTTCACGCCCCCTTCCCCGCCCTCAATTCCGGTCCCTGTCCTTGCAAGGTATCTCGTGAGGACTAAACTTTTAGTCCGGCCGACCCCGGATACTTGTATATCCGGGGAAATACACGCCCCTCGGACTCGGATCGGAGTACTGCTTGTGCGATGCCGGACAGGGAAGTTGGCTGGCCGAGGATTGCGTAGTCGGATACGTGTGCTGCTCCGCCGCGGGCCACGGATTCAGACGTCGGTAGAAAAGCCACTTGTCAGCTCCGCCGCAGCATCCGACATGAGCGAGTTTATCTCGGCATTGTCGCAGCTGGATGGGGCCACCACCCAGAGACCGGGACGGCAACCCCACGTATCAGGCCGGTGGGGTGCTGCGTCGGCGCAGGGGAGAAACGCACATCATCGTCGTAAGAGCCGCCCTGGCTACCGATCGGCCCATCAGCACTGCCGTCAGCGCGGCGCGGTGGATCGCGCTCTGCAGATCAATCCGGGGCCTGGCTGTGAAGACGGCAATTGCGCAGGCGGGGGGGTATATCGGGTGTATCGGGGCAGAGGAATCTGGTGAGGAGACCCCCACTAAGATGTCCGGTTCCCGAGGCGGATCACGCGTTTCGCTCAGTGGGGTTTCGTCGTTTTGGTATGTCACGCTCGAAGGAGCGCAATGACGATCGGTAGCTGGTTGCAGCGCTCGTCATCTTGAAAGGGCCAAAGTGAGAGCACGTGCTCCTCCCCCACGATAGCGCCTGGGCCTGAGCGCCAAGTCCCGTGACAGCACGAGGGCATCTAATCTCCCCCTCCTTGGCGGTATCTCACGCCCCCTTCCGAGCCCCCCCACCAATACCCCAGAACTTGTGGGATAACCGATAATCCGCTCGCATAGGGCGCCCCCGCCTCATGTGCGCCGAAACCTGGACATCAAGGGACTCATCCCACCAGGCTAACGCGGCCTTCGTATTAACGGGAAGCGCTACACAGGGTGCACCGGCACACGAAAGGGCTGCGATGCCCACGGCAACGAATACGCGTTCGCGGCTCTCATGGCCCCATCACACAATATGACACCGCACTTCCACGCCCCTTCATCAACACCAGCTGAAGAAAGCTGCCCACGGACGTGACGGTGTCACCACACAGCAACGCATTCCAGCATCACACACAGCGGGGAACCCGACCCTGCATTTCCCCGAGACACTCTCGTCGCAGGGCGGACCTCAATCCCACGCCCCTCCCACAGCCCGCCCCCGAGCCTCACCCGCGCGGCGCCTCGCCATTCGTCGCGCAGGTCTGGCGGTGAGGAAAAGGTGGTGTGGTGCTGAGGCGGGGGATGGGGCGCCTGTTTTTTGGGCCGTTTCGCTGGCAGGGTGAGTCAGGCGGGGAGGGGCTGGGACAGCTTCGACTTGTGTCCATAGGTTTCCTTCTTTACACTGAAGAGATTTTAAGTGGGATTTTGGGCGAGATTGGTTGTGGAAGGCATGTACCTGTTGCAGGAAAGGGCACCTTCCAAGTGAGGTTGTTGGGCCAGATGGGCAATGTGTACATCGACGCCCCAGATCGCCCACCCCGCGTCGGGTATCTCCCGAGCTTTATCAGCAAAGTTGCTGCTGTCCCCGGATTTTCCTCGCTGAAGACACGGGGAAGGAGGGGACCCACAGGGTACAACACACAACCTTGATCTCTGCATGGCCAAAAAAAAAAAGGCGGCACGCAGCAAGATGAAAACTCTGCTGCCCACGCTCTCCAGTCCGGACCCCCGCGCTCGCTGAAACTATTACGGCCAAACCCCGCCAGTCCTGACGATGATCTCAGCGGTCGCAAAGAAGGTGTGGGAGAAAGACCCCTCATTCTTCGCACCCGATCTTGGCGTTTCCTGATGTCATACCCCGCCTCTGGTCCTCCTCCTTAAGTGCGGGGGGTGGAATCAAGGCGAGAACATGCGGGTTCGTCATCCTTGTTCTCGTGGCGCGTCAGGGGGACGGAAAAGATTTTAAAATCTCTTTTCCTTTCTTTCCTCTTTGGGAGGGGTGAGCGATGGGGGGCGGGTTGAGTTGGACTGAGTTGCAGATGAGGCGGTTTTTGGCTCGCAGCTTGGATAACCCAATCTGCGTGTTGAACTCGGAGGCGGTGAACTTGCACATGAAATCTCCAGCCCTCTCTCGCGTTAATCGGGCTCGGCGAGATCCCAGACCGAGGCGATCACAGATACGTAATGCACACCACTACATCCACGCCAGAACCCTCGACCTGATATTCTTAGCATCCGCTTATCAGATGCGGGACAAAACCCCGTGTTAAACGCCCGAGCCGAGGAATAACACCACTTCCGCATCGGACTTGGCCGCTGCCAGCGAAACCCGTCTCCCGCTTCTCGAACATGGCCCGATGCTACCTTCCCCCGGACACGGCACGCACACGCCCCACACACGCCACAGCGCAGACCCCCTGGGCGGGTTGCCATTACGTCTTGGGCAGGAGGGGACGGGGAGGGCTCGGGGTGTGGTGTCCGGGTGTGGTGGAGGATGGCATGGGCGCGATACGCGCCCGGGTACTGCGGACAACTGACGTGATCGCACCCCCATTCCGCGCCAATGTGCTAAATCCCACCTTCACATCCCACATCCACCATCCCACAGCCTCCATTCTCGTCGACCCCGGAGTTTCCCCGAAATTGGCGCCCGCGGAAAGAGAATCCAAATCCCTGCCTCCCCCGCCCTCGTGATACCCTTAAACCCCCAGTACAGAGTACTTGTGAAGCTGCGACACCCCCGGACCATATCATCTCCCTGTTAAGAAGGCTATGCCGACAGAAAAGCCGAGACGAAGAACGTCAATGCCGAGCCTCCTTTCCCCCGTGGGGTCAAAGGGGGTGTCCCGCTCGGTCCCGAGCCCGGACAAGGGCTCAAGACCACCCCATTGGCCAAGCTTTTTGCTTCCTCTCACTTGGATGGTTACGTGAGCGTTCACACGGCTGCCTAGCCACCAGCAAGGAAAAAAAGCTCACAGGCTCCCTCCAGGCTGTCACGAGAACAGCTCCTCTGGAATCACGGCATCGCCTGTGCAAGGGACAACCCGGGGCCTCCCCGGATGGAACATCACGTTTCGGAAAATAAAAGGGGGAACGGGGACAGGGCCTCGGTCTCGCATCGCAGCCGGGAGCCCCGTGTCAGATGCGACGTTGTGAAGGGATGCTGACAGGCGCAAGGAGCGGAAGGAGCGAGAATGGCCATGTGTCGTGCCCCATTCCGTTAAGCCGCCATTCCTCGGCATCCACCGGCCCCGTAGCTCGAACCTCTAAGCCCTGCCGTAGGTCCCGTCCACGCTCCCGCCCACCGAGCGATCCCCCGCTCCGAGTACGGACCGGATGCCACGAAGATCAACCCAGGTCTGCGCACGTAACTCAAGCCCACCTACCCTCTTTGATGTACTTCGTACGGAATGCGCAGAAACAAGAAGGGCAAAGAGACACCGAGACATCTCCCCGCGGGTCGAGCGGACCCACAACCCACGGGCCCTCGGTCTCCGATTCGGAGACGAAGAATTGTGGGGTCGACAATGCCCCCCTCGGGGAAGTACCCCAGCTCGGCGCAACAGCCATCGTCACGAGCCGGCCAAGCCGCGAGGCCCCCAAGGACTCGTCCCTCTCAGTCACCGACGCCAACACACGATGAGAAGCGCTTGAGAAATTTTTTGTGAGTGAAGTAAAGAGGTTCCTCGGAACCAATATTAGATAGGTAAATGTGATAAAAAGACTATTCGATGTTCCCTGTTCCACTCCTCTCCGCGCGATGCCCTTTTTTGTTTCGCCCATCCCTCGATGTTTTCGCCCATTCAAAAAAGCAATGAAAACGCCTTCCCCGATTCTTCTATAAAAGGTTCCCGTTCTATAAAGTTCCCGAATTTCGTCATGTCGTGGCCCGGACAAAAGAAACGCATATTGTGTGGTTTTGTGTTGGTTTAAGTTTTTGCGTAGTGTGAGAGGTGAGGTGTGAAGAGTTTAAAAAGACAACTGAAAAAAGAGAAAAAGAAAACAAGAGATGGGAGGACTCTTGATGCCATTGATACAAGACTTTTTGCAAGGAAAAAATGATATTGATAAAAGACTGCCCACAAATCACGGCATGGGTAGGTGCCTCGGCATGTCCGGCCGGTTGATGATGTCGGCGAGCGAGATGCCGCTGCTCCTCTTCTGGCCCTGCGGCGCCGGGGCGGGCACGGGGTCCAACTGGGGCTCCATGGGCGCGAGGGCGGGCAGCTTCTGGGGCTGGAGCGAGAGGTTGCGCAGCGTGGTGATGGGGGGCAGGTCGAGGGCGGGGCTGGCGTAGGGCCGCAGGCGGGGCGAGTGCGCGGGCGTGGCGATGGGGGTGTGGTCGGGCGTCGGGGACAGCGAGTCGTGCGAGAAGGTCGGGGACGACGGCGCCGTCGAGTTGGGCGAGTTGGGCCGCGACCGCTTCGCGTGCCTCGAGTTGCGGTAGTGGCTGTCGAAGGGGTCGTACTCGCCGAACGACCGGTGCCCGCCCGCGAGCCCCGGGAGGGGGCCCCCGCGCGAGGCCGGGTGCCCGTAGTAGTGCTGGCGGTGGTAGAAACCGTGGTGCGGGTTCAGCGAGTCGTGGTGCGCCCTCGAGAGCATCGCGACGTCAAGGTGGTGGGAGCTCCCCGGGTGAGGGGGGTACCCGTGGTGGTGGTGGTGGGCCGGAACGGCGTACGACGAGTACGACTGGGGCGGCGAGACGTTGGGGGACCCGAGGGCCGAGGTCGGCGCCGAGCGAATGGCGCGCGGCGCCGGGGGCGGCGGCGGCAGCATGCTGTCCGCCTGCATCTGGTGGTGGGACCTGGCCCCCCGCTTCGAGTTCACGTTGTTGTGTATCCTCGAGTGCCGGGTCAGCTCGTCGGACCGCGAGAACTTCTTGCTGCACCCGGGGAAGGTGCAGGCGTGGGGCTTCTCGCCCGTGTGGGTCCGGATGTGTCTCGTCTGGTGCTCTAGGCGGTGGAAAGCCTTGTCGCACATGGTGCACTTGTAGGGACGGGGCAGCTCAGTGGGCGCCTCGGCGGCTTGCCCTCCGCTGCCGTTCGGGACGGGCCCGTTCGGTTTGATGTTTGTTGAGGTCGACATTTCGATTGGTGAGAAGCGAGTGTCGCTGGCGGATGTGGGTGACGAGGACATGTGCGAAGACGGGTCCCCGGAGGTTCTTGTTTGGTAGTGCTAGTGAGATGGACTGCTTCCCTCACTAGATGCAAGGCAGCGGCGTCTATGGTGTCGGTGGAAGAGTTGCCTCGGGGTTGAGGTTTTGGTTGGAAGTGTCGCTTCTGAGTTGGGAAGGATAAGGTTGGGGAACCTGGGGAAGATCGAGAGCTTATCTGGCACTCGGTCTGTCGGGTTGCTGGACGGTCTGATGCTTGATCGAGAAGGAGCAGATTTTCGAAGGGAATTGGGGGGGGGCGGCGCCGGGGAGGTCTTTATTAAGTAGACATTTCCCGGGTCATGGCGTGAAGGGAGAAGGGAAAGGCGAGATATGGAGAAGGGGGGCGTGTGTATGTGTGGGGTGTGGGGGTCTCAACTTTTCTTTTTTTTTGCGGCGGGGCTCGGCGAGAAGGGGGGGCCGGCGGATGGGGGCCCTGGCCTAGCGGGGCGGTGGGCGGGTGCGTGGAGATGCACGCCTCGTAACCCTGGGGGAGTCATACACAGTGGCGCACTCTTCTCCGCTGAGCACTATTATGCAGGGAGATGCCATGAGCCCCGAACTGCCCCGGGAGTACAGGCTCAGTACCGGTCTCTCCACGCAGATTCTGCGGCCCGAGGTTCGTATCGATCAAGTATATCATCGATCGAACACGTAATGCCGGTCGCGAATCATAGCTACAAGTTTTCGGAAGGCTAGCGAAACCATTACCCCGTTCTCGGTCTTATACCGATAACAAGTACCTGCTCATCCCAAGCCTACCGAAACCGAACAGGAGGTAATAGCTCAGGTGATAGCGGGCCCCCGGTAATACCCTTTCGGCTACGGCTGGAGAATTCGCAGCGAGAGAGGGCTTCACCCCACACAAGGAGCAGCCCGTCCGAGTCGTCCCAGACTGGGGGGGTGCGTGGATGATTATGGAAGGTCGAGGAGAATTTGTAGTGGTGGGGAAGAACCAAGGGGTGAGGGGGTGCGCGGACGGGCAGGGCAGGCGGGTGGGAAGCGCGGCACCCCATCTCCGCGTGCGTGGCCACGCCCCCTCCTTCTCAACCCCCGACCCCTCCACTACAGCCACTCCTTTCCCTCCGCCGGCCACGCCCACGGTACAATGGTATGGCTTTACCCCGTACCCCGTAGTGGAGCACGGGCGCCAGAAGGCGCGAGGTTTTCGGGGGTGTACCAGACAAGGATTTTTCCCGACCTTGTGCAGTAGATTATCAGTTCCCTCGTCACAGCTCGGCGGCAACCGCCAAAATTTTTCCTGGGGTATGAGGCCTTGTGGCCATCATGCGTGGGGCATGTCTTACGACTTCACCCTCGCTTCATGTCTCTCGGCACCGGCGACGGCAAAGGGCCCCGGCCGATCCCCATCCCGCCCCCAGATCTCTTGTCCTCCCCTTCCCCGGGGTGCCGAGGCCCGGATGACGAGTTATTGCCTCGTACGAATAGACACCTCGTGCGCTGTCAAATGGGGGGGATCTCAATCTACGGGGGGCCGGATTCCGGCCCACTCACCGTCTCGTGGCATGTGCAACGAAATAACAACCTGCGCGGAAGCGGATTGCGCAGGGGCGGCCCCTGAGGCGCGAGGATGACGTATCATTCAGGGCGCCGAGAGGGGGAGCACCACCTGGCCGCCCCCCAGTTGATAGGGAGCAGCATGTGCCTCACAATGGGCGCCCAAGTGGTGCCATTGGCGAGAAAGCGGGGCGAAAGGGGTGCGCGCTCCCAGGCCCTCTCCGTTGATCTCGCTGGGCATCGTGTCCTCCTCCGACGCAACCCACGACACGACAGTAAAAATCTCGTCATCAACCCTTTCTCCGTACGATCACCGAGCGGCGGGGCTCCTTTCTCCCCTGTGCTCCATTTCCCCGGCGTGATTGGGCCATCTCTCCGCCCCCAGCCAGCCCGACCGTTAATTAGTCACTAGCGCATCTGGGCGGACGGAGCACGTTGCGGCCCTCCACTCTTCGCCTCTCCCCAATCTCGGGCCCGCTCACCGAGGGGGAATGCCGGGAATTGTGGCATATGTCGCCATCAGGGCCCCGGGCTAAATTAGCCAGTATCGTAGGGTATCGGGCACTTTACTTTGGTCTCTTTCTCGCTCGTACCGGCGAGTTTCATGGGCCTCGGCTAGCTCTTATCCGTCCGGTTGTGGTTCCCCAAGTGCAGGCGGGCAGTCTTGGCGAGATAGCGTGAAGGGACGTCTGTGGGCGACTGTTCCGTGATTTTGAGGGCCCGATAACAGCCCGGGATATGTCTGCTATGCTGGGCCCGAAGGATTCCCCGGGCCTAGTGGCTATCTACAGGGAAGGGGACTCGAGAGTTCGTCGCCGGATATACGATAAGCTTCAATAGCACCTTCCTCGCTTAGCCAGATGCGATAAGACACTGGGTCGGTGCTGTATCTGAGAGCCGTTCGCCAGGCGAATCCCGAGACGGCGGCATGCGCTCTCTTCATTGGTCCTTTACACTGTCGACCAGACCCAGCGATTAGGTTTCGGCAGCGAGGCGGGACCCTGTGTTCCAGGGGTTCGCCAGCAAGAGACGCCAGAAACCGGGTCCCGGAGGGATGAGACTTGTCTGAGAGCCTCATCAAGCTTGAACTTGGCGCTGGGGACGATGAACCGCCACTGGTCCAGAAAAAAACGGTGGGAGTATTAGATCAATGTCCGCCAACACCACCCACGCCTTCCGAGCAAATGGGCATCGTCGGATGGGGCGCGAATATCCCACGTCTCAGGCACGCTCTCGGACATGATTGACGGTCTGCGGATCCGTCCCCGCCAGTCATTTCCCGCGAGTCTCACGCGACGACCAAGTAATACCCCTCCGGACCACGCAAATCGGAAGGCCCCCTCGTTCCCCGTGGGGGCGCATGTGCAACAGCCTCAGCCCGAGGCCGGGCCTCGCCTGGGAACCACTCTCCTCGGGAGGGCGCGGGCACGTTTCACCCCTTCTGGGACTTCGTCGTGATTGCCTCGCCGAGACGATTCTTGTGGTGCTGTGGTGCCCGTGGGGGGTAGGCTGACGGGATGTGACGAGATGATTACCCAAGCACCCGAGACTAACGCCGTGGGAAGACGGTACCACTCCCGATGGGATACACGGGGCCGCTTACGCATCATACATGCAATTCTTTTCTCAGTTCATTGCCGAGTATGGCAATCATCGCTACGTTCTCCGACCGTGAGCGTAAAACTTGCTCGCCGATCCGGGAGACGGGGCATTTTAACTTCCAGTGGCGGCGAATGAGAGGCCTTCCCCGGACCATGTCCTCCTCCCCGCCGGAACCAGCCCCGAGGCCCACGGCAGCTTTACCTTTTTTTCATCTTCTTACCAGTTCCGGCGGCTACGAGATCCCGAAGAGGCCCCGACAGGAAGTTGACGCCGACCACCGGAACCTGTCTCGCCCAACAGGCCCCCTTCACAGACACGTCCGTCTCAAGCGCCCTCAGCCACCCTGCCTGTCTCGGGTCCGCCGCGACCACTGATCCAGCCGTAGCCGCCCCTCAGTCCCAGCTCTCCCCAGTCCGCCCCCAATGAAGTACCGTGGCGCGTCTGGGGGCCGTCCACGTGTCCCCCACAAACTCCCCGGAGCGGTTGATCCGTGGTTAAAAACTAGCAAACCATTTCTCCATCTTCATGCCCGAGAGCGAATGAAAATGCGCAGCGAGCTAGCGTGGCTTGGCCCCCGGTCTGCGCCACACCGAGGCTTCCGGGGTTGTGGGTTGTGGGTTGTTGGTTGCGGATGGAGGAAACCCTGGCCCTCGGTGTTCGGCGCGGGAAATCTCGTATTGGTTTGCGAGGTTTACGAGGTAAATTTACTGCGTACCCTGCAAGCGGTCTTCCCGAGCCGGCCAAATTTAGAGCCCGCCGCGGAACCCGCAGGAGGAGTTGCTCCCCCCCTGGATTCAGGGCACCGCGGGACATCAGACAACACCGACGCGCCCAGGCGCCAGGGTTTTCGGGGTCGGCGCCCGGCCTCGGCACCCCGCCTCGGCACCCCGGGAACACCGAGAGTGCACCATCCATGTGCTTCTCGCGCCGAGGGCTCGCCACTCCGGAGATGGGGTACGTGCTACTATCGATATCATCGCGCCTCCGGAGGAATCTTTTGCCGCTCCTCTCGGGGCCGCTAGATTTCCCCAGACCAGGGGGCGGCAGGGGTCGCCGTGGGCGTGGGGGTTCCCGAGAAGTACCGCCATGCGTCCGACGCGGTGCGTCGGGGCCCTGGACTGCACGTCGTGCCTTGACTTGATCCAGAGTCGATCGTAGGCGCGCGGGTGGACGCTGCACAAATCGTCATCGCGCCGTCTCCAATGGATTATTCGCCTCGTCTTGGCCAGAGCGTGTCATCTCTTCGTATCGCGACCAGGGCATGGCACGCCCGCCGAGATGATGTTCATACCGGATATTAGACGTCTCCGCAAACCCCCGGTTTACGAGGCAATCACCCACGTCCGCCGTTGAAAGCCACCTTCAGGCCCCGAAAAGGGGGGCGAATCACAGCTCCCGCCTCCCGGCATCCGGCATCCGGCCGCCAGGAACACCCCGTCCCCGTTGGAAGCCACTTCCCAGTTTCGCCCCAGGCAGCCGTCGACCGCGGCCCATCATGAAAAACATATCACCCCCGTATTAACCAGCGCACCAGTGGCAAACTCCCCAGGCAAAACACCGGGAGAAAAGAAGCAGATCCCATCCCACCGGGATCCCGACCCCAACTCCCGACGTGGGCTGAGGCGCCCCCCAGGCCCCTCCCCTTGGCAATTCCTCCGCCCAGGAAGCCCACCGTTAAAACAGCCCACCCACCCCCAGGCCGAGCGCCCCCCCGCCCTGGGCGGAAAATGTGGGTTCGCCCCCGGGGTTCCCCTGCGCGCGGTGGGGCCTCCGGCTCGGGAAAATGGGGGTGGGCGTAAGCCTGAAAGGAGGAGGCGGCGGGGGCAGACAAGGGGGGCGGGGGTTCGCGTTCGGGAGAGCGAGATTTAGCGACGTGGGGACCGCCTGATTCGCCGAGTTTGTTTGATAGGCCTGCTTGATTCGAGCGCGTGGTGTCCCACCCCCCCTTCGCTCTTTGTGCTTTTTCCGTGGGTGGGGAGGGGGGATTTTGTTACAGGGCCTGGTTTCGTGATAAACGAGGTAAAAGCAATTCCTGTACAGGGGGAGGAAGGTGATATTATTGCTCTCGTAATCTTGTTCTTTGCGGGCGTGTCTTACCGGGGGGTGAGGTGGCAGGCCTTGGAACTTGCCGTAACGCCCAGAGCTCCGAGAGAACTGAGAAGTACTATGTGCAGGGGGGGGGGGGGGGGGGCGGCTCTGATCTTGCAAGGCGGGACTCGTATCGTCAGCCCCAGCTCTCGGTCTATCACAGGAGACGCGCCAATCGTAATGTCTCCCTCGTTAGGTGAGCACCGCAGCACACGAATGCCCGCGAGGATAAAATGGCAAGCAGGGAGAGACCTTGGCGGGTGCAATCGACTCGTATACCCCGCATAAACTACAGCCCACCGTTCCCCTTTTTTTTTCCCCGGCAAGGCGCCGGGAAGGTGGTGTGAGGACCGGGGCACCGGGATTCTTTGTGGCTGCGCTCCGCGCGCCCGGAGGGGCGGCCGGCTAACAAGGTTTCAGTTACACTCTGCTCACCACAAGATCCAGCTCCTCCTGGATCAGGAACGAGTGAGATGAGATCGGAAGCCACAAAACAAAAAAAGGAAAAAAAAAAAAAAAAAGCAGAAGTAAGCCCTCGCAAAGATGTCTCCGAGAAGTTTAGGGCCAAGGATAGCCCGTGAGAGATGGGGGGCACCACACGCCCCCGCTCTCGAGATCGACACGCCTGAGCTTCATTTTAGCGCAGCCGAGCAAAAACCTCTTGACCCCAGACTCCATATCGCCAATCACACTGAAAGAGGATTAGCGCGGGTGGGATCGGAGCGATGCATGTCTCGATGCGGCAGCTCCCTTTTTCTTGCGGGCAGTCAGCTGGCCACCTATCGGTGACTGGTGGGGGATCGTCGTCTTCCGCATCTCCGCCATCGTCGGCCACCTCGGAGAAGTTTTCACGTGCACTGGGCGCTTTTCCCGGGTGTCCGGCGTGGCTTGCCTGATCCGTGCTGAGTGTAAGTGGTGCCGGGGGGGGCTTCAAAGTTGGAAGAAGACGATTGCTCCACCAATATCAGAGAGCCGGACGACGTGTCCGCCAGGCAGACGAGTTCCAGTATTTCACCGAGAGCGAAAGCGGGTAAGAGTAAGGTGAAACGATGCAGCCACGCCCCCCACCCCCCAGCAGAGAAACGATAGGCAGCAGTTTCTAACTCCGAGAAAATTCCGGACCTCCGAGTTCTCCCGCAAAAACAGGCAACTGAGCCTCCGGATTGTGGGGGAGAAAAGCGTGTGGGGGCCGCGGAAACCCGGGAATTCCCTAACGTGGACTTCCATCGTCGCCAGCGGACCTTCTTGTCCTAGAGCTCGTCTACCGAGCCGCGCCTCACTCGGACGAGGCGTCAAACTCCCATATTCTAAAAAAAAGCCCGATCGGGATCGAGGATGGGCCACTCCCCGTACCGTCAGATCCGGGCCCAGAAAAAAATAAAATAAAAAAAGGTCGTGCCACTGACGAACGGGGGAACCACGGAGGAAAGGAGGGGCGCGGGCGTTCGACCCTCGGCAATGGGTTCCACTGGGGGCGAAGAATTGAAAAAGCCGCGGGCGCGCAGCGGAGAAACGATGGGGGAATGTGGATGTGCCTATCAGGGTTGCGGATCGCGGCTCTTTTCAGCTTCCCCAGAGCGCGGTGGGGTTTTGGTGGGGCTGGCTCTGGGCTCTGGCTCTGGTGTGAGTCTCGTCTGGCGCTTGCACCGAGCGCTATACGTAAAGGGTTGGAGATAAGGGAATAATGCTCTGCCGTGGGGTTCACGCTACGGGATTAGCGAAAGCTGAAGACCATGTGGTGGAATCGACGTCGTTCGCCGCGTTTCACCTCGGGAAGCGCGGATAACTCGTGCCACTAAGCGCCGTCCCCTTACAGCAACATGCCGCCCTCCAGACAGAGACAACAATGACGGAACACGACTTCCGTACCTTGCTTCATGTTCATGCACCCCATCCCCCGGGACAGCCCCACAATCTCCTCCGTCCTCGGCCACAAAAGCCATGACATAAACCCAGCGCCGCCCTCCCCACCTTGGCGTCCGCCCCCTCGCTTCGTTGGCGACTGGGACTGGCGACTGGCGGCGGGTGAAGCCACGGGGGCCACAGGGCGCCTCGGGTTGGATGGGCTAATGCGCACCGAGTGGCCCTCCGTCCGCGATAGGTCTAGCGGGCGCCTGGAGGAGGGGAATGGGGATGGAGATGGGGGAGGGGGGGTGTGGGTTCCCTTGGCCGCGTAACCCGTTTGGGGCAGTGCGTCTTCTTCACGACCTCACTGAAGCGTGAGTGGCTTTTCCCCCCTCCCCGCTGAGGATGACGACAGGGCGTCTTTGTAAGCAAGTCGCCGCGATCTTCGACCATTCCTTGATCTGGCCGAGTATCTCCGAAAAGAACTAGCCCCATTGTAGGAAATTCCCGGCTTGCTGGCCCCGGGGGCTGGGGGATCTCCGAATTGGTGTGTTCCCTCTCCGGATCTTGGCAGGGACCAGCGGCGAAAAAAGGGCAATGGGCTTTCTCCATTTTGCGCAAGAATTTTCCTATTTTGTCCAGTTGCGGATATCCCAAGCCGCAAAATCGCAAATCGTATTTCTGACCTCATGTCTCCACGCGACGCACCCCCGCCATCATGCGATCGTGCCAGGGATGAAGAAAGTCTTCCGTTCACATGATCCTTTCAGGCATATACTTGTACCTATCTTGTTACGTTCCGTGGGAGCATTTAGATCTCGGTCCGACGTAACCCTACAGATATTGTGACGCCGCCCCGCACGCAATTCAACCGCGCTCACAAAGCGAAATTACACACCGAGGCAGCTTTTCCTCCCTTCGGTGCAAAAGGGGGCGTGGCATTACGAGCCAACCCCCCACCGAAAAGCTCGTCATCGCGCCATCGGCCCATGACCCTCCGAGAAGCGGCGGGGCCGCGGAGATAAAGCGGGGCGACGAGGACGAGCGCACCTTGTCGGTGAGAGTGCCCCCCAATGGACCCATCGAGATAAAGGAAAAAAAGAACAACGGCAGAAAAATTTTAGAAGGCCGGAGTGGCTCCGAGAGAGAGGTGAGGTGCGTGTGGGCTCCACGGGCACCACGTCGGACCGAACGAGCGGAGCACCTGTAGCGCCCCGTTCGCCCCGTTCATTGGGTCCTTCATTGGGCGAGAGTGAAAGGGAAAAAAATAGATCCTGGGGTTCAAGACTTGTTTTCGGCACTTCCGATTTACGTTATCGGTGAGCAGTCCTAGCGAGCGCTCGCCTCTCGTGAGATAACAGGGTGAGAGCGGTTCCATTTCCGGTGGGGGAAGAACCGGGCGGGGTTCAAACCCTGAGCGGGAGGCCCGGTGCAAGGCATGAAGCAGAAAATAACTCAGCGGGGTGCCGGGGGGCCCTGTCCCTGTCCTGTCTATCAATTTTGACAGGGGAGGTGCGGCCGGTGCGGAGCCACGATGCTGTTGAGCCTCAACTTTGTTCTTTCGCCACGCGATGTTGCATCCGCTCACCGAGGGAGGGGGTGGATTCTCGCCCAGGCGTGGAGACTCCGCTTTCGGTCTCGGCGCTTCCCTTCGAAATGCTCGGCGCTCCTCCAATATATGGGCGAGGGGTTCCACAACGTCCCCGTAGAGATCCGCTCAAATCCCAATGAGCGCCACCGCTGGTGCCAAGGGGGAGCGGGAATCCGGAGACGAGAGGAGAGGGGAAGATGGCGAGATGTCTGCTTCCCTTCCCTTGGCCTTGGCGGCGGCTTCGTACTCCGCAGGCTATCGTACGTCATGCTGGTGCTGAGTATCCCGTAGACAATGGCCTGAAACGAGGAAGCCCGTGCCGCCAGCCGTCAATAGATCTCGGCATCCGCGGATCGGCGATGCAGTTGAACGCCCCAGCGCAAGTTGACCTGGCCGCAAGGGCGCGGTGCCATCCAGTCATACAGACCCAGGGGCCGGGAATTCGCGTTGCACAGACGGTGAAAGGACTCCTGGGATGTCGCTCTGCAGTGGCGGCGGCCTCGATGCTCGATCCCGAGACAACACACCTCCCCACACGAGCTGGGGAGGCCGCTCAGCCGTCGGGAGCGTGCATGAGGGCCGCTCGATGTTGGCCCACGACGCCAATGGCGCGCTGTACGCGCACAGGACTGCAAATGAGGGCGGGAAATGTATCCGGACTGCGGGTATCCTTACCGGCCCCAAGCACCGAAGGTGGGAGAAGCGCTGTTTCCATTGTTCGGCGCTCGCCTCGTCCTCGGCTCCTAGTGGCCCGCGGGGCGGTGATGCGAGTCGCTTGATTACTTGCGACGAGACGGGTGCTTGCCGCCGCGGGTCGCTGCAGCTCGGTCTTCCATGGTCTTAATCCCGGGTTTCCGGTCACGAGGGCTAGATAATATCCTCGAATCTCGTATTAGCAGCTTCCACCCGGTGCTTCAGGGAGGTGGTCGAGATGAGCTGAGCTGAGCGGCTGGAATCTCGCGGCGGGACGGGTCCTGCCCGGCACCGAGCCCTCCCCAGCGACGGATGTACCCCCGAAACCTCGGATCCACGCAACGCCTCTCACGGCTTCCAGAAGCCTTCCCGGCTCCGCCACGCAAGACGTCGTGCGAGCACCCCACCGTGCCCACGAATACGAGACGTGACACCCGCCCTGCACCACAACGCGACCCAACCCCGGGAGTCGCCGCGTCAAGCCCGTCTCAGGAGCAATCTGGAGACCCGGCGTTTTCGGCGGCCGCCGTCATGGCGGGGAGGGCCTCGGCCGGTACAAGGCGCCTCTGGGGGGCGTGCAAGGACAGGATGTGTGAGATGTGAGGTGCTAAAGGCGGTGTATGCAGGCCTCGGCTGATGAGCGGAGTGCGACGGCAGCACAACTGCAAATGGGGCCATCTCGAGGCATCGTGGGGGTCGGTTCTTTGGATCGGACCACAGATGTCGGGTGAAGAATAGATTGGCACGTCCAGCGCCACCTGTTTGCCGAGATTGGATCGTGGGGCCCCGATGGAGGCCGAGAATGCGACGTACGGTGGAGGAAGTCAGAGCTTCTGTGCATCACATCACGTCCCTAATTGACATGTATCATGGTATCACGTGACACCGCGCGAGTCAAGCGCGCAAGACTCGCCCAAGTTTCAGATCGATCCAACACCCGACGCATTGATACCGAGCCGACCGCGCACGCACCCCGCCATCCAACGAGCCAGTAAAATAAGACGTGTAACGACGTCCGAGGACATGGACCTCTACCATTCCGTCCACGGACACGACGTCTCGACGTTTGATATCCAAGACACCCGTTCGCATGACCCCTTCCACATTCGTTTCCTCACCGTGTAGATCGCTAGCTGATATGTGGCTCGGAACGCCTCCCCGTAGCAGATCGCCTTCCCGCCGTGTCAGCCGCACAGGCGCTCGACGATCTAGATGATGATCCGTCACGGTGCGTGTCGACGGGGCTAAGGGATCTGGACGCCGCGCTCGCGGCTGGCGATGACTCTGGCGATGGGCCGCGGGCTGGTGAGCGGGAGAGGGCGACTGGTGTGTCGAGAGGGCAGGTTACTGAGGTTTGGGGGCCGCCTGGGGCGGGGAAGACGGCGATGGGGTGAGTTTTGTTGTTCCTGGTGTTTGAGGCGGAGGACGTTATTCACTGCCGCTTTGACCTTGATCGCGGATGTCTGCTATCGATGGCTGTTGAGGGTGTTGACCAGATTTTGCGTATAGGATTCAAATATGCGCGTCTGCCTTGTCTGATGGCCACGGCGCGGTGTGGGTAGGTCGGTGGATCTGCAGCCCCTTACGCTCTACTTCCTACTACTGCTCGGACGGATCCTTCTTAGGCGCAGTCACTGCAGGACCATATGTGCCATTGGCCCTTGTTCTAACTTCTCCCTACAGATTGCGCCTACCCAACACCCGGACGTCGTCTGAGGACCGTGATCGACGCTTCGCGCTCGGGTCGCCAGCCCGAGACCTCACTAGAATCCCCTGAGACGGCTGAGAAAGCCGAGAAGCCGACTAAGGAGCCATCTAATGAGCCACCTGAGAAACCGTCCGAGAAGCCGGATACGGACACTGAGGCGAAAACTTTTAGTCAAGACTCAGAGGAAGAAAAGAAAGATGGTGGCCGTGAGGACGAGATATTCGTGCACTACAGGTGCCACACACTCGCGCACTTCATCGCGCTCCTATGCAGACCCGTGGCCTCGAGCCTCCCGTCCAACGCGGCCGTTGTGGTAATCAACTCCCTCTCCGCGCTCCTAAACGAGGCCTTCCCAAAGGCGCCAGACGTACGGAGAGACCTCAAGGCAAAGAAAGGTACGCAAACCGTTTTCTCCCGACACGAGCCAACCCGCTTTCCCCAGATATTACCAGAATGCTTACCCCACGCAGGATCCGGCCTATCAACCCGGAGGCTCCAGACCCTCCAGTACGTCATCGGCGCCCTGCAGAAACTCGCCGCGACGCGCAACTGCGCCGTCGTGCTCCTATCGCAGTGCGCGACGCGCATGCAGTCGCACGGCCTCGGCGCGGCGCTCACGCCTGCCATCAACGCGAGCGTGTGGGAACAGGGGGTCGCGGCTAGGCTAGTGCTATTCCGGGACTGGTTGTGGGAGAAGGGAAGGCCCGTGGGTGCGCACTTTGCTGGGGTGCAGAGGGTTGCGGGGAGGAAGGTGGACGGTCTTGAGAGGGTGTTTGCTTTTCGGGTGGAAGAGGTGGGTCTTACTCTGCAGTTGAGCGTGCTGGGGGGGCGGGATTGGGTTGGAGTGCTAACGATATCTATGCAGACTGGCCTGGTTCCCGTCGAGTACGATGGTGCGGAGCAAGATCAAGCGGGCACGTCGGTGAAGCGCAAGCTTGGGGACGCGGGGCTTGAGATCCCGGACAGTGATGACGACTACGGGTGGGATCCTGATGACGAGGCGCATTTGCCGCCTGAGCCCCCGCAGTGGCAGGGGAGCGAGGACCTCATTGTGGGGACTCAGAGGAGCGATGATGAGGGTGTTGGTGAAGATGGCGCAGATGGAGAGACCGCCGTTGGAGAGGGCACCGATGAGGAGGAGGGTGATGGTGGTGTGGAGGGGCCGGCTGGAGAGGCAGTCCCTCGGTAGACGTGTGAGCTCGGTGCGGCAATTTCTCGCACGGCCAAGTAGGCTAACAGCTTCTGGCTAGATAGGG
Organism: Scopulariopsis brevicaulis; assembly: GCA_017657125.1. NCBI lineage: Eukaryota > Fungi > Ascomycota > Sordariomycetes > Microascales > Microascaceae > Scopulariopsis > Scopulariopsis brevicaulis. The sequence goes on from JAGFNX010000457.1 coordinate 31,971, forward strand.
GAATGCTTGAAGATCCGACTGCTGCGGTCGAACGTGAGTCCATGTCAGGATATGCTAGTCAAGTGAACGCCCAAGACACATAGCCTACATCTCGGCCCAACGCTCGTGCAGAGTCACCAGATCCTCCGCCAGACTCCTACCAGGCAGGCTCGGATGCCTTGTCTCTCAAACGAAGTCACGAAGACGAAGACGTGGACGAGGACGACGAGGACGACGAGGACGACGAGACTGACAAGTCCGACGAGGCTGACACGACAGATGGACAAGACACGGCAGAAATGTCTGACAGGGAATGTGACACTCCTATGCAGCTTCCGAGCCGTCCAAGGTATAAGTCACCCCTGACCCCTTGCGGCCGCAGAGCTGGGGCCGTCCGTCGAGTAGGCGACTGGGCAGCATTTCAAGCGCCGCAAAATATCTACCCTTCCCCGCCGTGTCCGCAAGCTTCTTACGTCTGACCGTTGATTAGGAGGAGGACCGACCTACCATTCCAGCAACGTACGAAGAGTGGCCGCTCCAGGACGCACTCCTTGAGCGCGTGAAGGAAGGTGGCATGACGGGTTTTCAACTGCAATTCGCATGGGACTTGTATGCCCAGTACCACCCAAAAGCATACGCAGGTCGTAGTACATCGGCGCGGAAACCCGGTGTTTCATTAATTATGTTTACGGAAGATGAAAGTGCACTGCTCATCAAACTTAAGGAGGATGATTGCCTCCCTTAGGTAGAGATCCACAGACGGTCCCCAGAAGAATTCCGAGGACGGAGCTAGGGCGCCCTGCAGGTGACGTACTCTACAAGGTTGAAGGGGAAGAAGTAGGATGCATGGCAGGAGGCAGAAACCACGTACCCGTCAAGCAGGAGGGATTAGTCGGTAGTTAGATACTGTGGCATGACCATACGTGGTCTCCTCACCCAATATCCTTCCTGTCTCTCTCCTCACCTCCTCCCTCCATTTCTTCTCCGACAGTGGAATGGTTATGAAGCCAACAGTCCATCAACACGAGCAGCTGCCAAACCTTCGTCCCATTCGAAGATCCTCCTATGTGAACGCTCATGTGCCTTAGCTGTGACCAGGGCATCCATTGCCGCCTTCTGCACCTCCGAAAGAAGGTGTAGCCTAGCGCGGTGGTCCTGGTCACCGTTTGGTCCGAAGTACCGCTCGTCCAGGAACTTCCACTAGATGAAGTCGAATGCCCAGCTGTCCCTTACCGCGTAGTTTACCATCCAGTCCCGCTCTTCCCAGCTCCTCCGCATACTCTGGGAAAGCGACGGAGTAGACGCTGCCCCATTATTGTCAGGTAGTGAAGCACCGCTCGTTTCTGCCATCTTCTTCTCCTCGACTTCTAGCACGCGAAGAAATATTTGGAGCCGGGCCTCGTAGGCCTTCATCCACTCGTTGTACCCGCCAGGCCAGCACTCTGGCTCGAGAAGGAGCAGCCACCAGGGTGGGTCGAAGGTAAACTCCGCCGGGGCCGCGTATGCAAACTCCCAGTCTATAACACCGACAACCCGGAGATCCTCATCTACAAGGACATTAGCCGGTCTTAGGTCCTGAGAGAATAGCTTGAAATCGCCGCCAGAGTATCCCCGTTCCGGCCAGAGACTATTCGTATCGGCAAGCCCCCGAAATAGCTTACGCGCAACGTATTTATCACGGATATCGTCGTCGTCTTCCGCCGTGTCGTTATACTGGAGCGCGAGCTGGGTTATGTGCATATCCACAAGGGCGTTGTACCACTCTTTCGCCGTACCATACGTCTGGGATGGCAGGCAACGCGGTGGCATATTCGTATGAACAAGCAATTCATTCATATTCATTGTTAAGAGCCTTCTCTCAACTGATACCGAATCACCCTCTTGGGCCTGGGCGAGCGCGCCGATGCAAGGAAAATTTAGCGAGGAGAGCTGTAGGAGGATGTTGGCCATTTGACTGAATAGAAACTCGAGTTTCTCTTGACCGATATTTGGATCCAAGACGGGGCGATCGTCAATTGGACGCTTCGGATCTAGTAGCGCTCTAGACATGTTCTGATGGTGCTCAATGTAGTCCATGATAATGAACGGTCCCAATCCAGTCGGGTTTTCCGCAGAGGTGCCGTAATGGTAGATCCGGGGAACTGGGACAGTGGTATTCGCAGCGACGTATCGGATCGTTGCTACTTCGTTGAGGACCTTCTCGTCAGGAAACGCCACGAGACCTTAAGCAGTTAGTCCCACAATTTTCACAGATAACTGAGGAACAATACCTTTAATTGGAACCCTCGTTATCAACGAGGTTTTATCCTCGAACTCGAGGCGGTACACGACGTTATAGCCGCCCCTAGCCACGGTGTGCATGAGCTCTGGCTTTGCATCCTTGAATTTGTTCATAAATTTCCCGACCTCGCGGCATGTCTCTGTAGTACGAATTGACTCGTACCAGGCGTCGCTATCTTCTTCGAGCTTCTGCCATATAAGATCGTCCTTTTCGGAGCAAAGGTACCTGCCTTTGGTAGGCATATTGGCAACCTAGGAAATCCGAACTCGGGTTATAGCGGGATCCTCCGATCGATCACGAAACGGGAAGATAAAAGAACGACGTTGCGTTCAGGGACCAGCTGAAAGCCTGAAAGCGACGAAAGAGGAAGAGAACCCGGGACGTTACTCAGTCCTATAGTTCCAAAATTATAGTAAGCTGTTGAGATAAAATAGATAGCTTATAAAGATATGAAAGGGGATATGTAATACTAGGGGACAAACCCTGTAGCTGTGTGTCTTAGAGCCTTGCAAAAGTATGTATCGTTTGGATACCGGCGTGCGCCATTTTCTTAATCAGTATAATTGCATAAAGGTTTGGCAGCCACATCCACTCAGATAAGAGTGAAGGCTACTTGAGCAACGATGGTTTGGTAACTTGTAAATGCAAGCTGCACTAATGACCACACTGCCGTTTTAGCGAGAAGAAGCAGGCTGTGGGATCCAGCATCTCTCGTATGTCAGAGCTCGTATAACAGGGATGGACCTTGAACGACAAGTTCCCGTCCCCGCAGCATGCCTAATAGTTATTTTGAGTCTAACACGTTTCTCTAGCCTATACTTAGTATATCAACTACTCTTATTCGAGGCGGGTTACTGTCCGTTCATCAAACCCGTGTCCGGTTGTTAAAGTTGGAACTTGCTATCAGCTGGGCCCGATTTCAGAATGTCAGAATCCGCACGATTTGGTGGCACCAACAGCAACTTCTCCCTTTATAGGGTAATCGCTCAATATCAGAATAAAAACAATAATAGTAACCTATTATTCTACGCAAAGCTATTGGCAACTTTATATTTCAATAGACAGGCAGGAGAACTAGGCGTTTTATCACAATGTTTAGTTGTTCTCGGTAAATTACGCTTACGAAGTCACCTATATAGGCCACACCGTACTCCCGATACGTCTTACGGCTTAGCTACCCCGGCTTTTCGCTCGAGGAGATACGATCAATATAAGCGGCGTGTATATATTCTATAAGATCACCCCGCTATCGCTCCGCCTTTGCCACGGCGGTTACGCTCAGTCTCTTTATAGGCGGCCTCTATCTAGGTGCGAACGGTGACACCTACTAGAGTTTCTCGCTTGGCTAGGGCCCCGACAAAGGTTCGGATCCAGGAAACGAAACCCCTGTCCGCACGTCACCGACACACCCGTGCCGGAACAACAGACGACCCTGATGAGGCCGAAGTCACTCCGTCACACATTCATCCACGACCCGGAACTCACCCACATAACCTCCCTCGAGAAGATTCCCCCGACTCAGAAGCGCTCGCAGGAGCGGCTTCACGACGGACCTCGGGACCGCCGACCGCCGACCATGTCAAGCCCGCACGTCAACTCCGAGTGGTCCGTCTCGATCGTTGTGCCGTTACACGGGGAGTCACGGAGCCCGCGGTGATCTTTACTGCTACTTTCGGACTGGGTGTTTCGGCCTCGCATGCGCCAAGAGCTTACAAAGTGGCGAAGAGGGAGATGTTCCTATCGCCCCTGGTCGCGTTAATAATTCTTTTATACGCGTAGGTGTTAGCGGACCAGCCCTCCATAAATGAGCTCAAGGGCGGGCGTGGGCCAATTCTCCCGCCGTTCTATAGCCACTCTGCCGTCTTTTCCGGTCCCTATCTTTTAGGAGGGACAGTGTGGGCTTCTTAGATAGGAGAAGTGCACCTATTTGTTAATATATTCTGTGGACGGCTCCCATCTGGACCTGCATATTGGGAGGCGGGCCGATATGAGGCCGTGGGTAGTATTACTGGACTGGGTGGGAGGGTGCGTTAGATGGAATGTCGTGTGTAAGGTGAAGCAGGTAATATCGGGGCCGCGGGGGGTGTTATCTGAGAACACGACGTGATGTGAACAGAATGAAGCTGACCTCGAGGTCCATACCATCCAAACCACGCATTATTTCTCAGCTTGAAGTACACATACTGACAGGCCTTCCACCAACAAAGGAGTGACCTGGCTCACGTAGCTTCTTCGCCCGACGGCATGAAGAACGCGGGCCGGAGATCCACGGAGTGCAACCAATCCTCCGCGGACGTAACAGCGAGCCCCATCCGGAACGCGCCACCCGATGGCAAGCCACCGAATGCAGAGCTCTGGTGCGGGGAATCAAGATTTTGGCCCGTCTATCGGGGGTTTTCCTCACCGTGAGTGTTGTTCGTATTGGCCCTGCTACCAATACATGTATATATAAGTTCCTGGTTATATTCGGCGAGGTGCATGTAAAAGCTGGGGCCGCGACATGAACGTATAAGTACATGGCCGGAGACGGCGGCCGTTTCGCCGTTGCTTGGGCGGCTCTCAAATGCGCGTCTTGCTGGAGTTGGCCCCGTGCAGATGCGGACGTATCTGAAAACGGAATATCAACTGCGAATTGATGAGGAAAGCACGGAGTATGTCTTTGTAGGATAATCTAGATGGTGTGAGGAGGTAACGGCGGGGTGCTCGCCTATCGACTCTGTTGTTGCAGCGCGTTTGACTTGCACGAAACCTAAGGGACAGTGGGATCCCAACGCAGCCATCCAATCGCCACCCCACCTCCGCTACAGCAATACACTGGGGAAAAGCGACAAAGACAGTGGGATTATACAACATACCCGTCCATCAAACAATGCAGCGCCGCAGCCGGCGAAATACAAAAACAAGGGAATGTAACCGCCTCCCGCCCGTCCCACACCGAGGGTGGGTGCCCCACTCGATGAGGACCCCGGCGGGGGCCGGACGGGTGTCAGATGGAGATGAAGAATGTTGGCGCGGGAAAGTCCCCGGGTGCGGGGGTAAGGGGTCGGGGAGTGGGATCTGGGCGGAACGGGCAGGGGGTGCAACGGGACGGACGGGTGGTGAGGGGTGCGGGATGTCGTGGCTAAAGGGTTGGCGGGACGGGACGGAGTTGGGAGGGCTTGCGTGGGATTGAGGTTGTATGGAGCTCTGGCCAACTTGGTCTTGCTTTCGATACCTCGCTTGAAGGGTTCTGGCGAAGCGAGAGTGGCCAACATCGGTTCGCCAAGGGACGTGCTCAAAGATCCGTTCCTGGCATTCTCCTGTAGCAGGAGCACTGACGCGAACAAGGCGAAATATCAGAAAAGCAGGCTACTCGCGGGGCAAATATCGCTCTGGTTCCTCCCGTCCGCACCCCTTACCACCCACTTTCCCTGCAGGTTCCCCGTCTTCTTGGATTTCCCGACGTCCCGCCCCCGCGACCGGAGACGCGGGAAGTGAGAAGTGACGAGTGCCTCCGTGGCGTGTAAATAGTATCTACCCCGCGGGTTGTATATTCCGATCCTCTCACCCCCGAACCGAGAATGTTTTGGACGGCATGTCGGAGATAGGAGGGGCGGGCCGATGGTGGAAAGCTCGTATAATCGCCGTGTTGCTGTTTCCAAAAGGGGCGCGGGGCAGGGAGAGTCGTAGTACCGGGATGAGCTAGGCGAGCTGCGTCCGCTCCGCTCCGGAGCACCCGCCACGGGGACGCCGGATACGGCATCGACACCAGGAACAGCGTATGCTCTGACATGTGATGATCTCTTGTCAATTCAAGTCCGGTATACATTGAACCGGGTAAAACTGGTCGTATGTAGACCAAGCCGATCCAGCGTCGCAACGGGGCGAGGAACCGGATTTTCCGCTCCCGCTGTTACACCGCAGGCGGGGAGGTGGGGATGTAACGGGACCCGAGCCGGACCTTCCTCCCGCTCACCGGCTGCTCGAGTTGCCTCCCGCCCCACTTGAGAGTGCTTTTGTAGGGGTTTTATGCCCAGACGTTAAGGAGCTGCTCCGCGTGTAGGTAGGGTGTGGTGGGGGCGTGGAAGGGGTGGGAGTGGAACAATGTAGATGGGGTGCGGGCGGCTCGGTTGCGGCTCTGATATTATGCTCCCGGGTTATAACGCATCACGCTCTCTCTTCCCGCGCTGGCCGAGGCATAATAGCGCTTCAGTCCGTCTGTGAGGGAACGCGCGTAACCTTCTACCCCGACAGGGGCAGACGCAGTGTACCGAGGAGAGGAGGCGCTAGTGTTGTACATTACATGTGGCCCAGGACTGCACGACAGGAAAGAGCACAGTTGAATTATGATGGATTCATGTGACGGAGGTCCTCGTCATAGGAAACCGTCCAAGAGAATTCATAACCGGCTGTTGGGCTCGGGAGCCGACCGCCATTGATGATACCGTAGAAGCGACATAAGCTTCGGCAAAAGGGTTAACTTTCAGTTCGGACGCAAAGGAGGGACTCAAGAAAAATGCGTGAGCGAGAGCCAGACCGAGTTGTCGGTGTTCCCGAGCTCCTCGCTGGAGAACGAGCCCAGAATCGTGGGCTCAGTTCGTCGCGGCTGGCGGCATCAACAAAACACCCAGAAGGTAAGAGAATACCACATCGAGGGGTCTGCACCCGCTAAGGTATGAGTCCAAATACATCATTATCATTAATACCTAATGTATGGATATATCCAAGGCATATCATATACCAAGCACAAGCTCCAACTCCCATGAGCGCGGCCAGAATCCCCACTTCAAACCACCTTCTCTCCGGAGATCTTTGCGATGACGAGTAGCACGATGCAAGTGCCCACGATGCACACAGCCACGACGCCCAAGACCTGGTTACGTTAGCTTTACGGGTTCTTCTCAAAGGCGTTGGGGGTGCGCCCGGGGGGGGATGCAGAGGTTGAACCCGGCAACAGGGGAGGGCGTAAAAAAATGGAAGAGAAAGGTAGGATGAGGGAAGGTCAGTTGGGGAACATACAATTTGCGTTTTCCAGCCCGTTTGGACTATCGCCACCCTCCTGCTATACTTCTTCACCGTCGCTGCTCACTCACATTAGTACCCATCTTAAACGCTCCTCAAAAGCAAGCACTGTAATCCCGGGAAATAGATCTAAGGGAAAAAGGAAGTGCCTGAAGTGGAAAAGGGCAAGGGGGGACGGGGGGATGGGGAGGAGACGCACTGATGTAGTTCCCAACCCCAGCACCCAGGCAGCACAAGGAGAGGGCCCAGAACACGATGCCCAGTGGCTTCGCAACCTTCAGCTCCAGGTCGTTGGGCCGCGTCTTCAGGTGGAAGGAGAGGATGATGGCGTTGGAGACGATGGCCATGTAGACCGAGAGCCGGAGGTATGAGAGGAAGGCTGGGGTCGTCAGTCACACATACTCTTTTCCTCTCACGCCTTCTTCGTAGACTTCATTTTTTTCTTCACCTCGACCTCGACATAAATTCACTCCCTCCGCCGAGGGGAATGTTTGAGAAATGACGCAGAAGGAAGCAAGGCAGAAAGGGAGAGCAACGTACTTCTCTCGTTCGCGCAGTGGTCCCTCGCGTCGCTACTCTCATTCTTGAAAAGCAGCGGCCCCATCGGCCACGACCAGAACGACTTTGCCGTATACGCCCCCTCCGGCCTACAGGCAGTTAGCAAAGCCCCATTAACGCGATCCCCCACTCCACGCCGGGCGCCAATCGCCAGATACGCGTCGCCAGCCAGAGCCAACAACGCGCCCATCAACCAACAAACCACACAGAACCACCACCCCAAGATAAATAAACCAACACTCCGACAAAAAAAAGGATCCAAAGCAGCAAAATAGCGGGCGAGGAAGGCAAAACTCACCCCAGCTCCGGCACGTCAACAGGGCGCCCCCACTCCATCACCGGCCCGCACCGCCTCTCCTCGACGTCGTACCCCTCTCTCCTCTCTTGGCCAGCCATTCTCAAAGTCAATCGTGACCACTAGACCAGAGTTTCGCGATGGGTCAGAGGGCGGAATTGTCCGAGATAAGAGGAAAGTCGCCGACGAGCTGAGATCAACACGGGACATGGAGGTTAAAGGTGGAGTCTATCGTGTGGATTACTCTATATACTGTGCGCGCCGCCTCGTGATGCCTTCATCTAAAACCATGACGCCATTCCATTCCACATCCTCCCAGCTCATTAGCTATAGATATTTCCCATAGTATCCCACCGAAACGCCATCCAGCCTAGAAATTAACACCTCTCGAAAACACGGTACAGCCCCTTCAGATCCGCAACCTCCATCACACCCCCCTCCAGCCCCTTCGTTACGACCAACCTCGCCTTGAACGCGGGGAAGAGGACGTTCTCGACCGCCCACCGCACGTTCCTCCGCCTCGCCCTTAGCCCTGCATCAATTTCCTCCGCCCTCGCCGACTCCTCGTCGCCGGGGAGGCAGGGCAGCTGCTCAGGCGCGTAAAACGCCGCCAGCTCCCTCAAAAACGACTCAAAGCATCCCTTCTCATCCTCCCAGTTCACCGCCGGCCCGAGCCTAAGCAAGAACCGCGGCAACTTCACCAGCGGGGGGGTATACCCCTTCATAAGCAGCGGAATAGAAACAAGTTCGCCAGCGGGCGACACCTCGAAGGAGAAGTACTCCGCCAGCATCTCCCGCCGCTCAACCAGCTGCTCCGCGACCTTTTCAACCAGCGCCTCGACGTCAAACTCGCTCTCGGGAGGCGAGAGCGCCGCTCTCTCCGCCTCGGCTCCGGTCCTAAGCATCTCGCGGAGGTCGAGCGGCGGCGTGAAGCGGACGGTGCCAAAGTTGCCAAAGTCGGTGAGCCCGAGCTGGTAGAAGTACTCGTAGCTCATGAGCCCGTAGTCGACGAGGTAGAGCTTGATGCCACCCTGGACGGCCGCTAGCCGCCGCTGCTCGTCAACGACGCCGACGAAGGTGTGGCTGGAGAGTATGTCGGTGAGCTCATTGTGCATCTCGTCGCGGACCTCGGCACGCAGCTCCTTGATGCTCGTGAGCCGGCAGGAGACGGCCTGCCTGTCGACAATCTCGTAGTTGATGTTCTCGGGAGCTGCGGCGGCAAAGATGTCTTTATTGTCTCCGTTAGCCTCGTCTGCCGCGGCGCCAGGGGTCGACTGGAACATGGTCGTAATCTTCCGGACGCTCGTGTCCGTTCTCACGAGACTGTTCGAGTTCCTCCGCCTCTTGCCCCCCGGCCCAGGTGTTTGCGTAGAGCTCGCCGCATCATCCCCCGGCTGGGGAGAGATGGTCGTAACCTTGGCACCAGGAAGCAGAGTCTGCGTCATAAACGTCCGACTCTTATCCACCGACGCAAGCTTCGAGCTGATGTCCTCGCAGATGGTCCTGACAATTTCGTCCTCGTGCTCAAATTTGACGTGACGTTTCGTAGGGTGAACATTAACGTCTACGCTGTGGGGGTTAATCTCCAAACTGAGATACACAAACGGGTGGGCATTCTTGGGCAGGAACGCCTTGTACATCTCCTCGATCGACTTTCTGATGTCCGCCGACTCGACGCAGCGGTGGTTGACGAACAGCAGCAACGTCGTCTTCTTGTGACTGTAGTTGGCGTTCGTCGCGAAACCACGAGCTTTGAACCCCCAGCGGTGGTCCTCGCTAGTGAATTCTATCAGCTCGTTCGCCGCGTCGGAACCGTAGATCTGTCGGATGCGATCAATGGTCTTTGCGCTCGCCGACACCGACAGGCCGACCGACGCGTCGCCCGCCTTCTTGCAGGAGAAGCCGACGTGGTCGCAGTGGATGGCGTAGCGCCCGACCATGTCCATGATCTTGGCGAACTCCTCGGCCGGCGACCGGAACGCCCTCCGGCGGATGGGTATATTGAAGAAGAGGTCCTCCACCTTGATCTGCGTGCCCTGCCTGCCGGCGGTCGACTTGGGCTCGGCCGGAGCTCCCGGTCTCGGGGGTACCATGCGGCCCTCGAGGTACTTGGCCTGCCACGCGACGGCAGAGTCCTTTGTCTTTGTCGTGACGGACAGGTGGGCGATCTGGCTGATGCTGGCCAACGCCTCGCCGCGGAATCCGTAGGTTGAGATTTCTTTGAGGTCCTCGAACGAAGATAGCTTGCTTGTGGTGTGCCTCTCGCAGAGGATAGCTAGGTCGTCTTTCTATACGACGTTTCAGCTGAGCGAATGTGGTTGGTCAATTTCGAGATGAGTGAATGCGTACCTCGATACCGCAGCCGTTGTCAGTAATCTGCAAGAGCTTCAGCCCGCCGTCCTTGACAAGAATCTCCAGATTCGTCGCGCCAGCATCAACAGCGTTCTCCATTATCTCCTTTAACGCGTTGACCGGGGCTATGATGATCTCGCCAGCGGCGATCTTGTTCACGACGGCCTCGGCAAGGGCCTGGTCTGAGCATTAGCACAAGTGTATCGTTCCAGGAACCGAGTGTGTGTAAATTATAGAGGAGATGAATTATGGTAGGGATTTTCGGCGTTAAAGAGACTGATATCTAGACGAGAGTGCGCACCTTGATCCTCCTGGGAGGCCGCTCTCCTTCCCCAGCTTCCTCGGCCTTTCGCTTCGTCCCCGTCGGGGTGTTATCGAGCTCCATTACATCCGCCATAGCTCCGAGAACTAATTGTCAATGATAAAATACAACGCCTTCAGTCGCGTGCCTCGGATGAACGCCGCGCAGCTGGTCGCCGTCTGAAGAATCGTTGCGTCGTGTCTGGGCTGAGGCCCGCAACCAAGCGAGGCAGAGCGATGAATATGTGCAACTCCTGGTTCATAGATCAACCCTTGGTGAAGACCTCGGTAAAATAGAAACTCAAAGCCTCGCAACGGACGATGGAGAGGTGCGGTTTAATCCCGAGCTCTGTCGTTGAGAAGAGGGCCCTTACCACACGTGGGGGCGCACCTGCCGGATGATGCGTCGTGAGACCCACTGTCGCGTGGTCACGTGGCTTAAATGTGCTCCTGCCCACACCTTAACGACGTCCTTTCCACTTTGCTCCCATATCTCGAGTTCCTCGGCACGACAATAGCGACTCTTTCCGCAAGGTAAATCGGAATATCCTAGCGTCCAAGAATCGCTAGCATCAATATACCTCCACTCAGTTCTCTAGGCGGCCACGCTTCCACCTCCGAATCTACGGTAGGACAGCCTAGGGTACTTGTACTCATTTTGGAAGCCAACCGAACCGACCAGATCCTCCGGACGGAGCCGAGTCGGACGATGGAATCAGGCGACCCGTCTAGGATCGCGTCCTGATGGTCCGGTATCGCGGTCTTTATCCTTACTTGGATGTCAGGCTCGTCCTTTCCCGTCGCAACCGAATGTCACCGAGCCATTGGACCACTTCGCGGCATCCAGACGGCCGAATCCTGATGTTCTTCTTGCGGAAATGTCTCGGAACGGGGAGTCGCGTCTCAAAATGACGTGGGGCGTGGGGCGTGGGACACGTCTCATCCGGATCGCCGACGCGGATGCGCTCCCGTCTGCATGTCTGTTACGATCCACGGCTGATGGGACAGGTGTCCAGATGAGAGTGCGGAATCGAGAGTAAGAGCACGTTTCCTTTGTTGCTTTTTCCATGATTCATGTCTTGCGACAGAGAGATGGAGGACCGTGCTCAGGACTGTCTCAGCCAACCACTATCAACGGTGCCGTTTCGAGGTATCATGCCCGGAACCACCGTGTAGTTTCCATCTGGCGCTGTTAGACGCTCTGCAACGACTCCGCGCGATATTCCCCTCGTCAGACTGAAAAATCAACGATTTTAGAGAATATGTGTTGCTAGAGGTCCCGCGACGGAATAAGCAACTCGGCACCGACCAACGTCCAGCCGCCACCCGCGAACCTCGCGTGTCCGTCAGGAAGGCCAAATTAACGTTAGCCAGAAGCGGAAATAGGTCACCATCCTGTTTCACGATCTCGAGGCTAATCAGAGGCCCCACCGGCAATTCAACCAAGCCCCTCGACGACGCGAATGTGTGGCGCTGGACGGGCACAGAAAACCGGTTGAGATTCCTCGTGCCCACGCTGCTTCTCGGGGACCTGTGTCTTTAGAACTGAAGAACTCCTACAGGGCACGGCTGACCCGCGTCCTTTTTCCTATCTGGGTCAGTCTTTGGGAGAACCGAATACCTCTCAGTCCCTGCTCAACAAGCAAATTTCCACGCTGTTGAAACGTTGAGTGTAAATCCTCAAGCGAGCCGCGGTCTTTGTCCGCAGATCCATATCAAAGGATCAACAAGAAATGTCGGCTTGTTCAGGCGGGTGTGGGCCGGATCTGCCGCCAACTCCATCGATGTACTCCGTCCGATCTCCCTCAAATGTTTACTGGGTACTTTGCTCCAGGTGCCCTCAGTTTGTTCGCAACTGCTTCGTGGCTTGCAAGTGCCCACACAACATTTCTGTGCCGTTTCCGGACATGTTCATCCATTAAGCCCTCCCAGCACACAAGCAAGGAAGCTGGCCTACAGGGCCCCTGCAAAGCCCACGCACGGGACGGTAGCGCCACTCTTTGCCGACGGCGAACCCCCCGAGGTGATCGTCTTGGCGATCTTCCCGATCGTGGGGAAGCAAGAGCCGAGCCTTTACTACTAATGTACTGGTGTGTTAGTGCTCTGAAACGGCTCTGCCAAGCCATCGGGTGCCCCCGCTTTTATTCCCCGACGCACAGTGACGGAATGGACGGTACGTAATCTGACACTTTTACATGCTTCTGTTGGCTTGCGATCTGGATGATACCAGCGTGCTGGCGAGTAGCTGTACGGGTTTCCCGACAGGCTACGCGCTCCTCGACTGCACAGGGTAACTGCGACGAGAATAGCCGGCCCTCAACTTTGACCTGGATCAACGCCCTTGAGGGCCCCTTGTGCCTGCGCCAGCAACCTCCTGTTACCCGCCGCATAACAAAAGAGCGCAGGGTGGACCCAGACGGCGCTGGCTGAGATCTAGTCGATCAACGTATCCTACAGTGACCGAAACGGTTAGTTCCATACTCGGGACAGCAGCCCCCGGTTGGTACAGGTATGGAGTATAACACGTCGTGCCTGACTTCTGCACATCCTCCTCGTTCACCTCCATCACACCATCTTCTTGGGAGCTCGGGGGACTCGTTTCGGGTCTCTCACGCTCTTCTCACGCTCCTTGCCTGTCCTTCTTCTCAGTCATTCCTTTTTCCTTTCGTTCCTTAAAACCAGTCACTCCTTTGCCGGGCCCCCCATGCTTAACAGGCCAGCCTGCCGTTTCTAAAGAATATACCTCGTTACAACTTCATTCGAACTTGTCCGTCCCTCGTTATACCTTCCAGTTCTATATCGCCTGGAGCCGTTCCCTCGTAGCCAGATACCCGCTCACCGGCGAGACCCAGAAATGGGCCTAGCCATGCTAATCCGAGGCCTCGGCCGCCGCATGCCCGAAACCCAGGGCTACACTGCACTCCCGACTAACTCGGGGGAAAAGGCCCCCGAGGCCTCTCGCGTCCCGTGGCTCCCCCGCCTCGCCTGCCTCCTCCCCAGCTTCCTCCACGACTCCACCGGCGTCTCCGGGCGCCGGGCCTCCAAAACGGCGTGGCTCGACGGCCTCCGCGGCGTCGCAGCCTTCATCGTGGTCTGGCACCACAGCAGCCTCGTCTACTTCTCCTGGTCCATTCACGACGCCTGGACCCCAGACTCGGGGCTCTTCGTCCAGCTCCCAGTCGTGCGCCTCGCGCTGGCGGGCATCCCCGCCGTGTGCGTCTTCTTCGTCATATCGGGCTACGCCATCAGCCTGCGGCTCCTCCGGCTCTCGCATCTGGGCAGCCCCGTCGAGTTCATCAACGCCCTCTCGTCGTCTCTCTTCCGGCGGCACCCGCGCCTTTTCATGCCCGCGTCCTTTGTGATGCTCCTCACCGCGCTAATGTCGTGTATGGGCGCATTTCCGACGGAGGCCTGGTCCGAGCACGTCGCCATCGCGACCCGCGTTCCCCCTCGTGCCGACACCCTCTGGTCCCAACTCCTAGACTGGGGTCGTCGCGCCTCGGAGCTCGCGTATCCCCTCCGCGACACGGTTCACAGCCGCGACGTCAACCCGTACGACCCGAATCTGTGGACGCTCCCCGTCGAGTTCGGGTGCTCGATGCTTGTGTTTGCGCTGCTGGCCGCGACGTACCGGTTCCGGCCTTTCGTGCGCATGGGTCTCGTGCTCGCGCTGGTGCTGCTCTGCCTCGCAAGGGCGGAGCAGAACGTCTTTCTGTTCCTGGGCGGCGTGCTCCTCGCTGACATCCGAACGTGCCTCTCCCTCCGCGAGGACGCCACACCCCCACAGCTCATCATGTCCTCCGAGAGCGCCGCGCCCCTCCCGCCGCTTAAGCGCACCCTCCTCCGGAGCCCACTCGCCAAACACCTAGCCCTCTTCGCCGCCTTCGTAGCATGTCTCTACATCCTCAGCATACCCCAACAAAGCAAAGGCGCCGCCTCCGCCCCCGGCTACACGACCCTCTCGTCCCTCATCCCGGAGATATATCACTCTACCAACCGCGCCGACTACTTCTGGCCCCCTCTCTCCGCCCTCCTCCTCGTCGCAACGCTCGACTACTCGCGTTTCCTCCAGCACATCTTCACGTCGCGGCCGGCGCAGTACCTCGGCGACATCTCGTTTGCGCTGTACCTTGTGCACGGGCCGCTTCTTTGGAGTTACGGGGCGTGGCTTGCGCCGCGGCTCATACCCGCGGACGAGGGGGTCTCGGGGGTACGGTACGGGTGGGGGGTTGCGCTTTGTTATTTGTGCTTTTGGCCGGTTGTGGTTTGGGGGGCGGATCTGATGATGAGGGGGGTTGATGGGCGGTCGGTGGCGGTCGCGCGGTGGGTGTATAACAAGCTGAAGTCATAGGCTTTCGCGTTCCATCGGTTTTCTGTTCCCTTTTTGCATACCCGGCCAGGGGCTTTTGGGATACTATGCTGGTGTTTGGATGTGGATGTGGATGTGGATCGACGCTGGGATAGATTGGCTTAGAGGATGGATGTCTAAGCCTTGTATTACATGAATATATGAAAGAGTATTTGGCTAGCCATGTTGGTCGAGTATTGACTTCGCCTCTTTGAAAATGTCTGGTACAGGTCTTCTTTTGCAGACTCGTACCTAACACAGCACGTCGAGCCATCCAAGGCTTGGCTGGCACTAACACATCGCCCCCGAAGCTCCCAACGATCAGCTCCCGGAGGTCACTTACACAGTGATCGGTGGGATCATGCCCCTCCTTGCGAATTTGGCGGCCGGCTGCCCTCTACAGAAAACCGACACATAATAGATCTCTCTCAAGTTATCCCAATCTCGTTCGGATTTTGAAATATTTCATAGTCAGACGACTAGATTCTTCACTCGCCGCAGCAACGGTGCTGGAGTGACGACATGGATGGACGGGACGGTATTAGTGTGGATGCCGCGGTTGAGGTGCAGGTCGAGATGCAGCTGGTATACCGAATTGACTGACTGGCTCGTAATTTACTACAATATCCCAGCTTACTACAAACGTATCAATGAGACCATGTAGGAATGAGAGCACTTCGAGAATACTGAGATACATGTAAGCGGACCGTTTTGGTAGTGGCGGAAGTTGCTGATGACACATCCACAGCAATCCTCTTGCCCCGCCCCCGCGCGCTGTGACCCACCATCGTCATTCCCGACCGCGATTATTCTTTACGCTGTAATTACGAGATAGCTGAGCCTTGAACCCTCGAATCTACAAGGCGCACTCTGCCGCCGCTACCGCATCGAAGAAGACGAGCCTTCCCGCTGGGAGTATGCCCAAGAAGCGACACTTTAAGAACTTTAGCAAGCCGCAGTCAACGCCGCCCGCATCCATCGGCTCCAGCGCGCCGAGCTCCCGTACGTCCCATGCGCGACCCATTTCCTCCACCCTCTACCCATACTCTCTTCTTCTCCGGTTCTCCCTCTCACCCGCTCCAGCTAACCAACCCAGCGTCCCCCAACCGCCAACAGCGCGGCGTAAACGAACTCCTCGCCAACCTCCGCCGCACCTCGACCCCCCCGAACCAAGCAGCCGAGCACCCCGTCGCGGCCCCCAGCGTCCCGCCCCTCATCCGCGAGATCCTCCGCCTCCCCGAGACCCCCGCTCCGCTGCCCCGCACGCGGAACAGGTACCGCCTCGATGCGAGGGGCAGGAGACTGCCCGCCGGGCCGCCGCCGCCGCGGAGCTGGCAGACTGTGAGGAGGCGGGGCGGCGATGATGGGGTCGGGAGCGTCAGGGTCGATGGCGCTGCGGCTGTTCTGCCTGGGGAGTGTGTTCCTGGGCAGGGGAGTCTGGTTGATATTCTGTTGAGGCTTGTGGCGAGGGAGTGGGATTTCCTAGGGCCGCATGAGGAGCTTGGGCTGTGGACTTTGCCGGACGGGATTCGGCAGGCGCTATTGCGGTATCTCGATGTCTACCGCGACGGGGACGTGTCGCTGAGTGACCTCAGGGCTATACTGGTTCCCGATGAGGAAGACGATACAAGCTCGGGGAACGCCTACTTCACGCACCTACACGTTCCCACATCGCTACTAACAGCCTCCACATTCCCCCAGCTAATAGCCCTCCTCTTCCCCAAGCCAAAGGCAACCCCCCGCGACGAAGAACCCCACGAATCCTGGGAAGTCGCGGACCTCAGCCCCTCACCGCCCGGCCACCTCCTCCCAGCCCTAACCCACCTCTCCCTAGCCCTCTCCCCCTCCCGCAGCACCACCGCCCCGCCCCCCTCCTGGCGCCACCTCCTCCAGCTCGCGAAGCGGCTCCCGGGCCTAACGCACCTCAGCCTCGCCTTCTGGCCAGAACCGATGCGCACCCCCAACGCCCGCCTCGCGTCCGTGGTGGGGCCGCAGGGGACCGCGGTGCAGTACGGGGGCACGGGGTTCTACTCGCACTCGCTGGACGGGGACTGGAGCGAGGCGGTCAACATCCTGCGCGCGCTGAGCAGGAGCCTGTATAGGCTGGAGTATCTGGACGTCACGGGGTGCGGCGCGTGGCTCCCTGCGCTAGTGAGGGGCGGGGAGACGGTGGTCGATGAGGAGGGGGCTGTGGGGGTCACGGGGGTGGACTGGGCGGGGGACTGGGGGAAGGTGGGGGTCTTGAGGATGGGGTCTGGGGTGAGGGTTACGGGGGAGGAGGGGGAGAAGGAGACGGAGAGGTTGAGAGCGGGCGTTGAGATGGCGGGGGTGGTGGAGAGGCATGTTACGGCGCAGAGGGCGGGGACGGGGAAGATCGTTAATGTTGAGAGGGATGATCTGTATGCCCTGCGGTAGGTGATCAGCTCCCGGTTCTCTGCGGCTTTTGGTTTTTTTTGAGTATATACAGGCCGGCGCATATAGAAACGGTAAACGCATCGACGGAACTAAGCATCAACTTTTCTACAAGCATCATTCTCTCCGTCGAGAGCAAGGTGATCCCCCCCCCCTTTGTATGACCTGCCGCCGAATGTCACGCTCCAGACAAGAAGCCCAGCTCCCGCCCCATTCGTCCAACCAAAGACACCAAACTCCCCTTGTCCATCGTCTCACCTACCACCCGCATGACACCTGAATCTTTAGCGCCAGAAAAATAATTCCCGGTTCCTGCAGCGGCCGCCGGGACGTCCTCCCCGCCAAGAATCCCACCCGCAGCAAGCGCCGGCGGGCCCCACATCTCGCCGATCTAACTGGTCCGCCCGGCGCTAGGTGCGCCCCACATCCGCCGTCCCGGGACGACGACGTCCAGTCGACTTCACTGCATCTTTCTCTCCGGAAACGTCTCGGCTTTTTTTGTATTCGGTTGCGAAGAATTTTTGTCGGGCGCGGGGAGATAGAGACGCATGGGGGCCAGTAGGTTCCGCGTGCAGGGTCAGGCCTGAGGAGGCTACGGGGGGTCTCTTTGGGCGGCTGGGCTGAGCTATTCTTGTGCTGCCTTTGTTTGTGTTTGGGTTAAGCGATGGGCGGATGAGTGGCCGTCGTTGAAACGCAATGAATCCGCACTCGGCCCCGTCAACCAGGTGCTCCTCAAAGGAGAGTAAGGTATATAAATGGGCAATGGTGGTCCGCACAATGGGGCCTCTTTGGCTTCTCTTGGTCAAGTGCTCGGTGTAATCCATTCAGACCCGACATCGTCAAGGAGGCAGCGCTTCCTTTGTTTTACACTCTTTCTTTCCTTTGTTGTTCACACCCGCTTTTGTCAAAACTCAGCCTTCTCTCGCTTTGTTTGCCCCTTTCGTTTTGTGTTAGATTTCTTGTCATATAATCCGCCTCCCCCGGTCTCGCGATCGCAGGGACTCCCCGTCTTAACTTGCTGGTCAAAGTTATACCCATCTCAAAGCACGAAACGAAACATCATCGAGAAGCGAGACCTTCTTTTGCTATAATTTTATCATTTCCTGTTTGCAGAGACGTACGGTGGATTCTCGAGATCATGGAGCTTTCCAAGATCTACCTCCCGCACATCTTCCCCCTGCTGTGCCTGATCTCGGGCCTCGTGCTCGTGAATTTGTGCATTGTGGCGGGGAACGCGCCTGGATTCATGGAGGAGTATGCTCTCGTCAGGGTATGTCCCTTTTCTATCCCTCCTTACCCCCCTTCTTTAAACAGCTTGGTGGTATACTGACCCGGTTACGCACAGTTTGACATGTCAGGCCTGGGCAACAACTTCTTCACCAACTCCAACGACACCAACTCCGACGAAGACGACGATGATGAAGACGAGGACGAGGATGACGAAGACGACGGCCTCTTTGACAGGATCGGCGACAAGATAGGCGACAAGATCGACAAGGAAAAGGATAAAGCTAAGGACAAGTTCGACGAGATTGGCAACGACCTCGCGGACGGGCTGAGCGATAAGATGAATCTGTCGGGGTGGTACTCGCTGCACGTTCTCACGTATTGTGAAGGCGAGTGGGAGAATGCTACGGGGAATGGGGAGCCGGGGATGGAGGTTACGAAGTGTAGCGAGCCGAATCCGTCGGGTATGTATCCCCCTACCCTCGTCAAGACCTGAAGGAGACGAACAAGTATGGAGAAAGAAAGAAGGAGGGAGAGAAGGAAAAGAATTCTAACCAGGACAGACCGCTTCAACATCGCCGATATCCTCGGCGGCTCAACCCTCACCGTCGGCCCCCTCGAAATCCCCATTCCCTCCGGCATCCAGCGCCAGGTCTCAAAGCTCAACTCCGTCCTCCACGCCGTTCTCATCCTCTACGCCATCAGCGTGACCCTCACCGGCCTCGCGCTATTCACAAATATCGCCTCCCTCTTCTTCCCTAACTCCCGGCCTTACGAGGTGACGATGGCCAACGCCGCGCTCTCGAGTTGCGCGTCGGTGTTCCTCTTCTTTGGCAGCGCCGCCACGACCGTCGCGGGGGTTCTGACCGCCGGGGCGCTCGGCGATCTGGGCGAGATTGTTGGGATCAGGATCGTGAGGGGCCTCGAGTTCGTGAGCATCACGTGGGCTGCGTTCGGGGTTGTGGCGGCGGCGGCGACGTATTGGACGTGGGCGCTCTGGAAGGCGAGGAGGGCGGCGTGGGATAAGGATGGCGAGGTTAAGAGGCTTAGGCGGGAGCTCGCCGAAGCGGTGAAGACGGCCAAGGGAAGGCGCAAGGGGAAGAGCATGGAGGCTTAGGGCGTGGAGTTGGGATAAGCGGTGTGGACGATGGGGAGCTAGGCGTTCGATCCCGGACTGATGGAAGGCTCGGCGTGGTTATGGGGAAAGGAATTGCGTGTCTTGGCTCAGCGGCTGGATTTTGGGGATAATATTGGGCAGATGTGGTTCTGGCTGGGCGTTTTGCGTCTTTGCTTTGCGGTTCACGTTTAACAGCCGTGGGTCCTGGATGGTAGTTCAGTTCCTTAATATATTGACTTGTTTCTCATGTAGTCCTGGGAACCTGTTGAAGGAAGTACCTTTCTGTAAAGTAATGACGGTCTTCGGCAAGGCACCATGTGCCTCTGGCCTGAGTTGACCCATAACGCCTGCCTCTCGCGAACGGTAAGTCAGAAATCGATAACTCCCCAAAAATCCTCCCTCATCCGTGTCTGTAACTTCCTATCTGCCTTCTCCTTTGGTGGGAAGTGGGCGTGGTTGAGAGTATCCTAGCACCAACACAACAGTTAATCTTCCCATACAGCACCCATGCAGCCGATGATGTTGGTTATATGGACATGAATGACATACAGGGGAGAGCAGGTCAGGAGAACTTACAGTCAACGTAGCCCCGGTCAGTGTACCAGCTCACCAGCTCCCAGGCACAGATAAGAGCCATGGGAACAACCATGATAGCGAAGACCACCTGGACAAACCAATGAAGGCGAGCCATTATGAGTTACATTGCGTGTATTATTGCTCGATTTTGAAATCAGAGTGTTATGAGGTCAAGTGTGAGGATAGTATAGATGTGCAGAGGGCCTCGGGTTGGTTGGTGGTTGTGGTGTCGAGATGTCGAGATGTCGAGATGGGAACGGGGAGGGTTGAAAGTTGGACCGCGAGGCCTGCTTTACAGTTTTCTGGCTCAGAGGATACCAACTCAAGGAGAGACGTAAATAATAAACCTAGTAAGCTAGGAATCTACTTCCTGATATCCAAGATGAGGCTCCTTTAACATTCAGTTCAAGGCAGGCGCTCTATCCGAGTAGGATGTAGATAATAGGGGGGACGCACATGTCTAGATTCACAGAACGGATAGATATCAAAGACGGGATATTCAGATAGCTAGTACATAAGAACCACATATTAAAGGGAGCGTGTCAAAGATGGTGCCGCCACATCAAAGTAGAAAACACACGCAGACACATATCTTGAAGGGAGCTTAAGGAAGATTAAAAAGGTATTATCGCGAGCTCCCTTAAATAGGAACTACAAAACGGCTCGTCTTTTCTGCGTGATGTCCCTAACCCGAACCAAATAAAAGACGCATCGATTCCTTTGCGGCCACTCCTGCTTTTTTTCCCCTTGCGCCCTAAAATCAAAACCATTTCCGATTAAAAATTATGCTCTGCCTCTTTTCCTGTGCTTGCCCCATTTGCTGGTACGTAGCTAAAGGTGGGCAAGCCTTGGTGGTTGTTACGTGACTACCCTGCCGTAGAAACTGTCGTTAGCTTTATGTTGTCTTTTGTAGTGGGAGGCAGATAATAAACATAGCAGGTGGATTGGAGAGGAAGCTAGGCGGGAATAGCTAGCGTGTATTGGGGAGATGAGCCGAAGGGTACTTACATCGCATGGCGCAGACACACTCCGTGAGCATGTAGAGAACAACGGGGATCACCGTGATGACCCCCAGAGCGATGATGGCCCAATGCATTTTGGCTTGGTTGTGCGGTTGCTTGGACTTTGGTTGTATGGCTGAGTGGGCTGTGAGGTTCCTCTAGGAGGGATGTGAGGCTTGAGCTGTGCGTTTGAGGATTGAGCTTTTTGGAGAGTGGTGTTTGTGATGGTGCCGGGGATCAAAGGGAGGATAGAGAAGAGAAGGAAGGAATTACGGTTTTATAGTTTTTGAAATGTGAATCAAGAATGAGGCAGGAGTTCTCATGGAAGGCACGAACTTCTTCCCGTGCTTCTCCTGCGGGTTGGGCCCTTTCCGATACGCGGTTCTTCAACTGACATGATTCACGATCCACAGTGGGAATGTGAATGAGCCGGCCGATCAAACTTTTGGAACCTGGTGGGAAAAAAGGGGTATCTGTGTAAGCTGGGACGGGGCTGGGCTCATGAATCGACTGTCATCGTACTGTTGGGATCGCCCTGGCTTTGAGGACCTGCCAGACTCATTGCCTTCTTCCCCATCTTGAATCATCACGTCTAAGTCTCCCAAGGCCGCCGTCGCTCCAACCCACGCCGACCTCTCCGATTACCTAGGGACACCTAGCAACCCAGGATTCAAGCGAGTTCCTCCTCGAACCCGCGGTCGGCGTCCCCAGCCATTCCCCAAACCCACCCCTGAGGCTTCCCCAAGAACTGGCCAGCGAGGAGCAGATTCAAGGGAGCCCAGGACCCTTGGCATCGTCGTCGTCATCCTAGCCACAACCCCGTTCGGCCGAGCTACTTCTCCAGGATGTCGACCTTGTCGATTTCGGGGTGATGGAGACGGGGTTCATCCGGGCCTGACAGTTCTCGTGCGTACCGACGGAACGGGTGTTTGTGTGTGTGTGTGTGTGTGTGTGCAAAGGTATCCATGCTACCGGACGTAACTACAGACGTCGGGATTCTCTAGCTTGTAGCTACCGTTCTTGATGTCACCAAGTCCGGCTAGCAATAGTTTTGAACGGCATCGTAGTCCGTGATTACCCAATTCAGCTGACCGTTTATGTTCCGGAGAAACACGCGATGAGGAGCCTCATCGTTGGTCACGGGGCAGGGGGGCCTGGTCGGCCTAGGCCAGAATTCCATGGCAGTAGGATGTGTGCAAGTATGTGTAAGCCGGGGTGGCCGCACCAGTGAAATGGAGATGAGGCCAGAGGTGAAGTGTATGATCCTTGAGATTAAATTCTGTCGCCAGGAGAGAAGTGTGTGCCTGCTTATGTTGGAGTATGACGTCCATGGCCATTCACACAACCTCGTCTGCGGTCTTTTACTCGGCGAATGTCAGCTGCGGCGTTCTTCCGTGCGTCGCTGTAGAAAAATTCGACTGGGGTTAGCGCCAGGAACGCGAGTTGTGGGGAAACCCCCACGAGCTCTGGCTGCATTACTATTCGAAGGGCATGGCTCCACGAGCAGGAGAGGCAAGGACCGTCCCTGCCAGTTCGGGCTTCTCCAGTCAGGACAGACAAATGGGACGCATCATGGAAGAAAATTCCCGTCGGAGAGTATCACCCACATCATTGGAGACTGTTGAGCCACAGCCACTCGCAACACACCGACAGCGACCGCCTCTCGGTGTCCCGTTGCCGTCGTTGGGACTAGCGCAGGGCCCAAGACCCTTGGCGTCCCCATCTGCGGATCCGGAGAACATTGGCACCTCCCGCCTAGCGCGGCCGCCACCCACTGACAACCGTGGATCCGTGCCACGAGCCTCTTGGCAGTCCGAGGAGCCGAGATGAGCCTGACACGAATGACGGGGATGCCGGGGAGACCTCGACACTCAAGTGCTCGACCATCTTTGGGGGGGAACAAGGAACAAGGGTGGAGGATGGACGAGGCTAAACCCGATGGACGGGGATATACCCGACGGCATGTCCATCCGACGTCGGGGTTTAGGACAGAAAGAGAAGACTGCCGCCGGGGATGGGTGGAAATTGCTCACCTAAACGACTTGGGGCATCCGTCACGCGGGGCCGCGACCCACATCATGTCGCCTGCCCGGCAGAGCGGCAGCCGCTGACAGGGGCCTTCTGGAGCGGAGTTCCTTAGCGTCGAAGTCGGTTTCTCCGGATGAGGCAGCGATGGCCGCTGGGCGCCGCGGCAGGATCTGCGCTGCCGTCTGCCGTTTACCGAACTCCCCATCCCATCTAATTCAACCCCGCGAGCACGTTCTCTCCGGGGGGAGGCTTCGCGGCTTGGGTGCGTCACGCCGGGCGGCAAAACCCCAAAGCCGAACCCCCACAGGCACCTCCCGCCCGCTGTCAGCGTCGCACCGGCTTCCCGGAACACAATCTCCTCAGAAGGCCCCTCTGCCAAGAAAACGCCGTGCTTGGGGCGCGTCATTTGGCGGTCGGTGGTAGCCCGCGCGATCCCACCGGCGGGGAGCCAAGACCGCCCGCCGAGACTCTTGGCGCTATTTTCCCTCGTCCGAAATTGATTGTTCGGGGGAGAAGGGAAAGTGTCGCCATGGAGCGCCAAGATCGTGGGAGGGAACTGCCTCACCTCCCTTGCCGCTTCTTCCTTTTTTTTTTTCTCTTTTCTTCTCCTTTGACTTTTGATTGATATTTTCTCCCAGTGATTTGGTTTCCAGCTCGAAAAGGCGTTTGCTATACCCGAGTGTGGTCTCTTGTTGTCGCGATCGTTCCGGTCGACGTTTGTACCTGCAGCTCCGAGCGCATTCCATACACCCGACGACACCGCCGACCTCTGGCAAACGGACGGATCCCCGACCCAGCGCCCTCGCAACCGACAGAGCCGCATCCAGCAGCCCGGGCACTTCCCCCCCGCTACCCTCGACCGCGAATCCGAAGCCACACGGCGGGTCCGGACCATGCAGCTCCGCCGATCCCTAGCGGCCCTGTCGCTATGCCTCCTCAGCGCGCCAGCGGCGCTCGCCGAGGACGACGACCACTCGACGGTGTCGGTGTTCCTGCCGTTCTACAGCGAGAACTGGTGGAAGGACATGCACGGGAGCATCATTTCGGAGGTGAGTTGTGCGCACACGGGGCTTGTCCCGCGTTACAGCCGCGGGGAGCTGGTCCGATTGGGGAGGTCCGATTGGGGAGGTCCGATTGGGAATAGGATAGTGGTGCTGACTGGGTGGTGTGTAGGACGACGAGAAGACCGAGTACACGATATTCTGCCCTACTGAGACGCCGCGGAAGTGTAGCCTTGCCGGCGAGACGCCCTTTACCTTCACCGAGGGGCCGTCGACGCTGATATTCCACGAGACCATTAGCTCGACATAGTACGCCCCCCCAACCCCCCCCCCGTCCCCCTCGTCACCCCCCAACCTCCAGGCCTCAGCTAACACCCCCGCAGCACAATGAACCTCGAATGCGACCTCGAAGCCAAAACAGCCGCGACCTGCTCCGGCTACTCCTCCCTCAAGTCCGGCCACGTAGCCGGCACCAACACCGGCCCCACCGAGATAACCTGGCGCTCGACCTTCACGGGCCCCGAGGTCGTCTGGGCGGCCATTACGCTTACGGATGAGGTCCCCGAGGAGACGACGGACGGGCTGTTGGTGGACCTTACGGTCACGTCTATGGAGACGCCGGTTGAGACGGGGGATGAGGACGAGGATGAGGATGGGGATGGGGATCTCCCGGACGGGTTCCCGAGCGAGGACTCGATTCTCCCGCAGGAGACGGGGGTTGGGGAGGGGGCGGCGGCGGGGAGGAACGGGAGGTGGGGAGTTGTTGCGGGTGCCGCGGGAGTCCTGGCTGGTGCGTTACTATGATCTGGGGATGTTGCCGGGACTGAAGGGGAGAGGGGGAGTGAGATCTCATGAAGTCTACGACGAGCATTTGCATTGGCACCGGGGCAGAAGAGATCGTTTTTACGAGATGGGGGAGGGCTGTGGCATCTGAGCTCGGAGGAGCGCGGTTTTGGCGGGAGTTATACCCACTGGCTAGTCGTTTCGTTTTCTTCAGACTCTTACCACTTTGGGGGTCTGGTCTTGGGCGTTCTGTGGACTGGGCTGGGACGCGGCATGGGAATGTTTCCCTGGTGTTAGGTAGCGAAAGTTAGGATTTGAATTGGTTAGATTACTGTAATGTCTTCTCGCAGTTGCCGGCACAGGCGCAACTCTACCCGACTGTACGATGGCGTCAACTAGTCCGGTACGTCAGGAGATGTGGCCACGGGACAGGTATACATCCTACGGCTAGACATCCCGTCAACAGCCGCGGATCCCGTTCAAAACTGTTAAGCCCTGACAGCAAATGCCCTGGGCCCGAGATACGGAAGCAAGGAGGATTCGGATGACTCCCACCAGTTCAATCCCGTCAGGGCGGTTCAGCGCTGTGTCCCGACCAATCACGTCGGCCCCACACAGCCAGCCCAGGCACGCTGACCTCAGGGAACGCTAGAGGTGGGGTGGGGCGCGGGGTTCGGAGGGGCAGAAAACCACTGTTGCCGGCTTTGTCCCTCTCCTGAATCGGACGTGACTCAAACTACTTCCAAAACATCAGCGCAGCGCAGAGTATAAATACTCCGAATCTTTCGAGTCATTCCTCGCTCCTTTCGCAACAGTGGACTCGACACATTCGCTAGCAGGACCGCTCTTTTGCTTCTGAACGCTTGGATACGGAGAATACGGATTGGAGAGCGATTGGGTCCCGTTGGTCCCGGTCTTGACTGAAAATGACGGCATTTAACCTCGAGACGTGCGCGCGGCCGAACATCCTCGCCCTGGATCCCTACCGCTGCGCAAGAGAGTAAGTCACCCCTTCCCTCACTTTCTTCCCTCCCCTTCTCGCCCCCTAGCTACCTCTCCCACCCCCCCGACCCATCCCGAACCCCGCTAACCCCCACCAGCGACTACCAAGACGACGGCACAAACGTCCTCCTCGACGCCAACGAGAATGCCTACGGCCCCTCCGTCGCGCCCCCCGCGACCTCCCCCGGCCCCCTCACGCAGTCCGACTTCCTCGGCCTCCACCGCTACCCGGACCCGCGCCACGCGCCCCTCAAGCAGAAGCTCTGCGCCCTCCGCAACACCCACCACCACACCCCCAAGACCCTCGCCCCGGAGAACCTCTTCGTGGGCGTCGGGAGCGACGAGGCGATCGACGCGGTGCTCCGCGCGTTCTGCGTCCCCGGGAGGGATAGGATACTCACCTGCCCGCCCACGTACGGCATGTACGCCGTCTCGGCGCAGGTGAACGACGTGTCCATCGTTAAGGTCCCGCTCCTCCCCGCCCCGACCTTCGCCCTCGACGTCGACGCAGTCCTCTCCACGCTCTCGAGCGAAAAGGACATAAAGGTGGTGTACCTCTGCTCGCCGGGCAACCCCACCGGCGCCTCCCTCTCCAAGGACGACGTCTCCCGCGTCCTGCAGCACCCCACCTGGAACGGCATCGTCGTCCTCGACGAAGCCTACGTCGACTTCTCCCCCGACGGCACCTCCCTCGCCGAGTGGGTGACCGAGTGGCCCAACCTCGTCGTCATGCAGACCCTCTCCAAGGCCTTCGGCATGGCGGGCATCCGC
The DNA here is from genome assembly GCA_017657125.1 of Scopulariopsis brevicaulis. Taxonomy (NCBI): domain Eukaryota; kingdom Fungi; phylum Ascomycota; class Sordariomycetes; order Microascales; family Microascaceae; genus Scopulariopsis; species Scopulariopsis brevicaulis. The sequence continues at coordinate 59,003 of JAGFNX010000457.1, forward strand.
CTCGGCGCCGCCTTCGCGGACCCCCGCGTCGCGGGCCTGCTCAACAACCTCAAGGCCCCCTACAACGTCTCCTCCCCCACCGCCGCGCTTGCGTCCGCTGCCGTGTCCGGCGACGGCCTCGAGACGATGCGGCGCAACAGGGCGAGGCTGGTGGAGCAGCGGGACCGGCTGGTCGCGGAGCTCCCCGGCGTGCCCGGCGTGGGCAGGCTGCGCGGCGGGCTCGACTCCAACTTCTTGCTCTACGAGATGCTCAACGTAAAGGGCGAGCCCGACAACGCCGTCGCGCTGGGCGTGTACGAGCGGCTGGCCGAGACGGAGGGCGTCGTGGTCCGCTTCAGGGGCAAGGAGCACGGGTGCCTCGGCTGCCTCCGCATCACGGTGGGCACGGAGGACGAGGTCACGAGGCTGCTCGAGGCGCTGCGGCGCGCGCTCAAGGAGATTAGGGGGCAATAGACTCACCCCATAGATGAGGTTAATGCATCGGAGCCATGTTCTCGGGAATATGTCGTCGTCGTCAAAAGAGTGGCAGCGGTGGGATTCGAACCCACACCTCAGACGCTGGAGAAAGCAACGCTTAGACGCTATTAAACAGACGCTGTGCTCTACCATTGAGCTACGCTGCCCTGTATCTTCCTTTGGGGGCATTAGGAGGCTCCTGGGATATAAAGGATGGGTCATTTGGGTCATTTGGGATGGTGGTGTGACGTGGGAGAGCGTGTGATGGTGATGTTTTGGTGTTAGCGTTGAAGCTTCGGTGATGTTAACGTAAGGCGCGCCGGCATGGTCATAGCGGGGGCTAGGGGGTGGTGGGTAAGAGCAAGGGCAGATAAGGATAGACAGAAAGATAATTGTTCGTCTCGGAAACTGCAAAGGCGGAAAGATCACCCCTTGTCGAGGGTTGTGATAGCGGGAGTCTGCTGGCCGATGGACAGCGACTACGTTTCACCAGCGAACGGGGAGGACATACCGGCACCGTGAATCAGGCAAAGAGCATGGCGACAAGCGAGGCGCCAGTAGTCAGGACAGCCCCCCGCAAGCTAACCCCCAACCCCCCAGCGGCATTCCCCTCGTTCTCGTCCTCGTTCTCGTCCTCATCCTCGTCCTCATCCCCGTCCCCTTTCCCGACCTTGTCACCAGAACCCCGGACCGAGGTCCCGTCACTTCCCACACGCTTAATCTCCTTCGCGCTCAGCGGCGGGCTCGTCTCGCCAATGAGCAGCCCCTGAATCGTCTCAAGGGCCGACATCTCCGAGCTCAGCCCAATCTCGCCGTCGTTCTCATCAGTGTACCAGGCGAAGCCGCACTCGCCCGAGTCCCCGTCCGTGCAGGTCAAGGCGGCCATCTCGGCCGACGGAGTCAGGCGGGAGCGGACGGTAGCCTCCATGGAGGGGATCATGTGGGTGGACTGCCACATGTAGCGCGCAAGGATGCCCTTGAACGCCCTCATGTCGGTGTTGCAGGTATTGATTCTCTCGCATGGGATCTCCCACAGGATCCCTTCCTCGGCCTCGTCACCGTCGTCGAGGAGGGTGTTGTTGGAGAGGAAGATCTCGGTGGCGGAGAGGAGCCCCTCCGCGCGCTCGGTCCACTTCTTCTCGCCGGTGTAGTTCGCCATGACCGCGGTGCCGTAGAGGTAGATGCCCGTTGTGTACGTCCACTACGCCTTATTCACGTCTTTGCAGTTATTATCGCCGTGCGCTCCGTCGAAGATGTAGTAGTCCTTCGTCAGGAGCCCCACGTCGACGGTCCAGTCCCACGCCTTACCTGCCCACTCGACGTACTTGCCCCCGTCGTCGTCCGTCGCGCGAGCGAGACGCGCCGCGAGCTGGAAGAGCCCGCCGTTAGTGGCGGCGTTCTTGTACGACCGGCCGTTCCTCTCCCAGGGCAGGCCGCCACTGCAGGTGTCGTCGCTCCACTCGTCCGCCAGCCGGTCGAACGCGCTGCGGGACATCTCGAGCCACGACGGGACGTCATCATCGGGCTGCGGGAAGTTGCGCTCGGCGGCGGAGAGGGCGGTGGCGGCCCAGTGGAAGATGTCTTCGTTCGCCAGGAGGCCCTCGGAGTGCTCCTTAGGGACGTAGTCGAAGTCGGAGCCAGTGTTGGACGGGTCGGTGAGGGCGGCGGTGAGGACGTCGTTGTAGCTTGCGTCGCCGGTGTAGTAGAAGTAGTCCAGGGCGGCCCCCCACATGGCGCCGGCCTGCCACCAGTAGTAGGGTTCCGGGAGCTGGCCGACATGGAGGTCGGAAGACGACGTGTTCGCGGTGTAGTAGGTCATCATGTGGTAGGCGACGGTGCCTGCCACGTCCTTGACGGAGTCTAAGTCGGACAGGTTAGCCGGTCGCCTGGGAGCGGAAGGATGGACGTGAATGCCTCACCCATGTCGTCTGTATCCAGATCCTTGGGCGCAGCAGCGAGGGCCTCGGCCGCCAGGGCGGCAGCGACGAAAGTCCTCGTGAGCTTCATCGTAGCCTGGTTCGTGAGCGTAAACGAATGTAGAGCAACAACTTGGTACTGAATCTAACGAGTGGATGAGAGAGATACGGCTTTGCCAGCACGGTGCGTTTGAGGACGTTCAAGGACATGAGGTCATGGAGGAAAGTCCCTCATTTGGTCGCCTGCCACTCCGCGCCAGGCTGACCAGCTTAGGCAGCCATGGCATAGCCTCTCTTGGAAACGACGATTGCCAAGGGCCGTGTTTTGCAAGCAGCGAATGTCGCGACCCCATCGAGCATTGCCAAGCCAATATCTAATTTGAACCCAGCCCTATTCCGGCTTGGCAGGGCGGTCAGGTTATAGCGCGGAATGACAGGTCTGTTAGCAGAGCGAGGGGGAGGCACGTCGCCGGCTGCGTTGGACCGAAATGCGATTGATGGCATCTGGCGCATTTCTGTATCGATTTTGGCTGAACAGTCTGGTCGTTCTCCGGAGAGGTTAGAGAGCTCCTGAAGCTTGGTTGAATGTCGGGTCCCTGGAGCTTGGATGACTAAGATCGCTGGCCGCAGTGCGATGGATTCGGTCATCCTCGTGATCCCCTCAGCTGGCCTTGTCCCGAAGCTTCGTTCGAAACACGTGCTGCGTGATGGGAGCGATCATCACTCCGTTGTTTCTTCCCTGCCGGGCCTTTCCCATGATCGCCATACAAACGTCATGCAGTAGATCCCAGATGGGAAACCGCCGCGGTTATCACCAAGGAACAAAGCAGCGAGACTCACCTCGAGACGCGCAGAAGGAGTCCGGAACAACTCGTCCGTCTTGGAGGATCGCTCATATGCGCCTGCAGCTTCGAAGCCGCCTTCCCAGGCTGTCTCTTCAGGCTGTTAGCCAATCACATTGGCCAATTGACAGGACGTTGCAGCTTGCCAGCGTCATCTCCCCTGGATTCTCCGTGAGCTCGCGGACGGGATGGCAAGCCGACAAACATGCCATGCAAGAAACGAAACGATCTACGGCGGATTCAGCCTTCATAATGCATCGTCAACCAGACGACCTACTGGCTTCATCCGCATAACCACCGCTGTTGCCCTCTCGGCCTCTCGCCCTGCCATCGTTTCGACGCATGGTAGGTGAGTGGTGGCATATGCTGACACCCCATGTCCAGCACGGGCTCTGTTTCCCCTGATCTATGTCTCCTTTCTCGCATCCTGGGACACTTTGTCTGCGCTCTTCCAATCCCGCAAGTGCGGCCGGTTCTGTCCCCGGTGGTTTCAATACACCGCCAGGGTCACAACCCGGCAACCGTGACATTAACCCAGGCACCGTCGTAACGGGAATTGAGTTCCCGAGATGATCTACTTCAGCCTGAATTACCAGATTATTACGGAATATTCGCGCGCTCGGGCTGTGCTGCCGCGCCGTCCTCACCGGGCATTAGCGGCTTCCCCAATGCGGGCCATCCCCGCCTTTCCTCCGCACATGGATCCTCACAAGCAACTGGGGATCCATGCCAAATGCGACGCAGAAGGCCGGATTCTGCGGCCCGCCCCAGGCGAAGACGGGTATCCTTGCCGTGGGAGGAGTCTCATCTTATATGAGAGTGGGGACACTGGAACTTTGGGTTGCGGTTCGCCTTCGAGAACCGTAACTCTGATCACCCGGCCCGCGAGTTGAGGCCTTGAATCTCTCCACGAAGTCAACAATACCCCGTCCCCACGCATGTCAATATGGGAAGCTAATCGAATGCGGTATCATGGCCGTGCGCAGTGTTGCGTCTGGCCGGGGAAGATGGACCGAGGAACATCATCCCCACCTTGTTCTTCGTTCCGCCGTCGTCCCGGGTGGACGGTTCAGTTATTCCTGTTATACCAAATGCTACGCACCGGCCCGGAAGATGCTGTTTTGTCTTTTGGCTTAAATAGCATATTATTCCCCCTAATCCCGGAAGGAGGGTGTCCTGGTGCCTCCACCTTGTCTGTTCTGTCCCCTTCGTTCTTGTTATCGAAAGGCCTCACTGCCGCTTAATTCTAATTGCTCCCCATTCTCTAATCGAGCCCACCAACCCTTCCTGGGACTTTCCCGCCAAGATGAAATACTCCCTCTCCCTCGCCGCCCTGGCCTCTGTCGTCGCCGCCAAGGGCTGCGGCCTCCGCTCCTTCGAGAACCTCGTCACCTTTGGCGACAGCTACACCGACGAGGGACGCCTCGGCTACTTCTTCGGCGGCAACGGCGCCCCGCCCGCCGGCGAGCTCCTCCCGGAGAGCAACGGGACCGCGACGGGTGGCTACGTGTGGCCGCGTATCATCTCCCAGAACACGGGCGCCACATCCTTCAACTACGCCGTCAGCGGCGCGACGTGCTCCGACGACATCGTGGAGCGGTACCTCGAGGGCATCGAGCGGAACTTCCCCTCGGTCAAGGAGTACCAGGTCCCGGCGTTCGAGGCGGACACCGAGTTCGAGGAGCTGTACGGGGGCGTCGAGGCCGACAACACGGTCTACGCGCTGTGGATCGGGACGAACGACCTGGGTGGCGACGGCGCGATGCTCACGAACAGGCAGGTCGAGGGCGCGACGCTGGGCGACTTCATCGACTGCTCGTTCTCCGTCTTCGACAGCGTGTACGCGGCGGGCGGGCGCCACTTTGTGCTCATGAACGCCGCGCCGCTGGAGCGCTCGCCGCTGTACCAGGTCCCGGAGGAGGGCGGGCTGGTCGACAGCCAGTTCTGGGGCGACAAGTCCGAGTACGACGCCGCGCTCATGAAGGACAAGATGAGGCAGTACACGACGGCCGTGAACGGCATGTGGGATTACGGCGTGCCGTTCCACCTGCAGCTGAGGGCCCGGTGGCCGGGCGCGTCGTTCACCATCTTCGACGTCCACAGTCTGTTTAGCGATGTCATGGCTGGTCCGGGGGAGTACCTTGATGAGCCGGCTGACGTGGAGGGGTATTACCGGCACTGCAATGTTGATGGGGGGGAGTGTGTGGATTCTGAGGAGGTCATGTCGAGCTTCTTTTGGTTTGACGAGCTGCACCCGTCTGAGCGCGTGGGTGAGTACTTTCTTCCCGGTTGTTTCCCATTCTTGGACGCCGCTGCTCGTGAGGATCTCTTGCTGACCTGTTCTCACGCAGATGAGATTGTTGCCGAGGAGTTCGTCAAGGTCATCAATGGCGAGTCCGAGTACGGAACGACCTACATCTCGAAGAAGAAGGCTGGTGCCCGCCGTTGATGGCTAGGGTGTGCACCTGGGAGGAGGAAGAGGATGGAGCGAGCACACTCGGCAGCCGGCCGTACATGTTCCCCATCGCGTTTTGTACAAAGATCTCATGGCTTTCACTTCTCGTGTATATATATTGCAAACCATCCATTGTTTTCCAGACGCATTCTCGTCGCGTTGAAGTCTGACCGGGGCGCACGTTTGTCAAGCCTTGATCATCGTCTATTAAGACACGGAGACACATACTTTTCCGACACACCCCCGGAGGCTGGAGCCAAAAGCACAGAATCTTCGGAGGTGTGTGAGCGGCGGCGTTTATGACCGGAGCGCATGGGCGGCGCCGGGCCTCGGATTGGGCAGATTCTTTCCTCTCTCCGCGGTTGACGCCGGGCTTCGTCCGCGCTACCCGCGTGTTCGCGCAGGTGCTTGACTTGTTGCAATGCCAGGCGGGAAATCGCAGGTTCAAAAATGTAAATGTCTGTCTCACGCATAACCCCATCTCATCACGCCCTCACCGACATGCGGCCGACGCCTCCCCACCCACTCACAACCGTCCGGGGGCCCGGAAGACGGGACGCTGCATCGCCCGAAACATCATCGTCCCCGACGCCCGCAGGGCGAGTACATGGGGACCAACGCGTCAACCCCCGCGGAGAAGCTATGACTTCGAGCGCGTTGTCGTCTAGCGCGGGGACGGCCCGGCTCCGCCCTCACCGCCAATCTCTTACTTGCATTCCCGCGAGGGGGTTGGGTGTTGCGCCGGGGCGGTGGGTCAGTAACGGGTCCTTTACGCTGATTCGGAGATCTGCTATCCATGGCGCGGGACGAGACCGGTAATGGCTTCCGATGCGAGGAGGGACCGGAGTTTGGAGCATGGCGTCGGCGCAGTGAGGAATGGCATCACGAAGCTCTGGGGAAGTGGTAGTCCAATTACCAGCCTTCCGTATCGTAAGGCCACGTGGGCCTCGGGATCGAGCGTCGAGAAGGGATTGTGGATCAATAGGGCGGGCCAGGGCTCTGCCGAGTACATGCCATCTCGCCTCGTTGGTCTTTGACCATGCTTTCGACGATGTCTCGGGCCATTGCTCTCCCCTCTACAGATATTTAACATTGCTTCTGTGCAGGAAGCCCTTCGCATCGGCCTCGTTCCCACGCCCTGTCGCAACTGTCGATCGTAAGAAAATACAACCCGATCGATCCATGTGGACCTCGGGACAATACATACGTACACCCCTACAACTTGTAGACCCACCTATCGACCGCGTCTGGACCCCTCACAGCACAAACAAAACGCAGCTGCCGGAGTTCCAGCCACCGCGCTACTGGGGACGTTATCTAGTGGCAGGTGGCAAGTGGCAGGGCCCAAGACAACTCGAGTGATGCCCCCACCCCCGGTAACAGCACCCGGGCCAGACGCCCGCCGCCGCCGCCGCCGCCTCGCGCTTCGCACTTTCCTTCCTCCTTCGCACCTCGCACACCAACTCACGGCTGGTTTCGGAGGTGCGGCCATATACTTCTCCCCGGCCCACTCCCTCCTCTCGTCGAACCCTGTTTTCGCGCGAAACGAACGCCCCCCCTCCCCCGTCCGAGATTTTTCCCGCCCGCAATTCTCCGCCCAGAGCCCATAATTCCAGCCATAACTCCAGCCCCCCCCCCCCCTGCCCTGCCCTGGTAGTTCGCTCATCCTGCCTTGGTCTGCGCGCACTCGGTACACGGTCCCCGAACCCCAGCAGGTAACCAAAAAAGCTCCCGCGCCGTCTCTCATTCGCGCATACATAGTACAGGCCGCGTTTCCCCCGAGAGTTCTACCCCCCCGGGGGAGGAGTCCAGATAGCAGCCGGTCGCGCGTCCCCCCTCCCCCCCCCCCCCCCCCCCCCCCCCCCCCGCCCCCCCCCCCCCCCCCYTCCTCGCCCCCCCCCCCGCCCCCCCCCCCC
>JAGFNX010000459.1:0-18830 GCA_017657125.1 Scopulariopsis brevicaulis
GGCCATGCGAGTCAGCTCCGACAGCGTGCAGAGTTGGATGGAATCGGCGTCTTCCGCTCAACTGAAAGGTTACAGCACAGTGCCCCGACGGCACCGGAGCTGGACAGGGGCCCCATGTCCAGTGGGCCACATGATGCCGCCCAGGGAGTCGCGCTCCCCTTCAGGGTCCAGGGCTCCCAGGCAGCTGGACGTGGTGAGCACAATCCGATAGGTGCGTTCGCGTGGACTGCCGGAAGGGGCTGCGACAGAAGGGAGGGGCGGGAAGAGGATAGGGTGGGTAGCAAATGAAGGAAAGGAGGGAATCGCGACCGCAGGTTTTTCTCCGGTTGGGCCCGGAATGGTGCCGCGTTCCACGGAGAAGCCGCGTTCCTCTACGTCGTTGTTTTCCTTCCAGCGGATACGGGGTACAGAACACGTCGGGAGGGGTCGCGGCGTTGCCGCCCAGCGGCGACCGCCGACGACTCAAATCAGCAAGTGTCGCGACCTTCAGACGTGTCGTTGATGCGAGGTTAGCAGCTGGAGGCTGTTCCCGCATCGAATCGTCACACCGGTTGGAGATACACGTGGATTACATTGGGCGGTTGGCGAAGGACGGGGCCGCCCCGTCCTGGGGATCGCGCCCAATGCTCATACTTGCGCCGCTTTTCTTCGTGTGGTGGCGAGGCCGGCCAATCCATCTCCTCGGGACGTGGCCGGTCGGTTTTCGGGCGCGCGCACGGTATGACATCGACAGCGCAAGACTTCCTCCGTCTTTCGGAGGACCAGATGGGGTTTTCCCCAAGAAAGCATCCAGGCTTCTTCACTTGTTACTCAGTCTCTTCCACCAAGGGGCCCGTGAGCGAGGCGCCCAAACAGAACACAGGGCGCCGGTGGGTCAGAAGTGGGATCCCAAGCCCAGACCTGGGTCTGTGGCACTTGCGGCCCTGGCCACGTGCGACAAGGGCCCGTCCGCTCGCTGACGGGCAGACAGGTCCCACATTCCGGTGGGCAAGGCCACGCCTCGCGCCGTGTTCGCGTCCCCGCCTTCGGAATTTGCACCCCCGCCGTCCGTCCAATGAAACATCTCCGCTAACCGAACCGCCATGACGGGATGGGAAGTACCTCGAGGTACACAGCCTCCGGTGGGGTCCTCTCGTCGGCGCTCTTCCGAGGATCCGACGCGACGCCTTGCTCGGTCAGATTCACGGGCGGCCTCAGTCTCGGCCAAGGCCGTGTGAGGATTAAAGCTTGCGATAGCGGCGAGATGCTCAGGTGAAGCAAAGAGGATGGATCTTGTGCCCCGGCGGAAGCCAATCGAGTGTGTTCCGAGGCTCCCCGCAGGAGGGACCCCGCCGTCCCTGCCTCGTGCGGATACGGCTAATGCTAGCATCGGCCCCGCGGGCTTTTTTTGGAACATCGTCCGTTTCAACTTTCAGCTGAGATCTCCCTGGGTGACCTGTCCTTCCTTCCCTGCTCGGCATACGACGTACTCTAAAAACGAGGAGCCCCACTCTGCGTGGGCGCCGGAGATGGGTTTACGGGAAGGCGGCGAGGCCTTGCTCGTTTGTGTGCATGGCGCCTCGTCTCATTTCACGTTCTGATTGAGGCCTTGCAGGGACCCGAACGAGTTGCGAGAATCCGCGCAAACCGCGGATCGAACGGGGCTACGCGGGGTGTAATCGGGACCCGATACAGGCCTCTTCCCTGACTACGAGGTACTCCCAGGACCGCGTCATGACGGGGCCTACAAGTAGCCAAGGAATTAGCTGAGGAGCTTTGGGTCCTCGGCGGAAAAGGGGACGAGGACCCCTTTTCTCTCCTGGAGGCGCCCGTTCCTCGACTTCATGGGGCACAGATCCCGAGCTGTGACTCCGGCGGCGCCACCTGCCAGGCTCTCGTCGCCATCATCGTCATGCGAAAACCGCCCGTTCCCTTGGCCTTGGTAGCCAGGCCTCGGCACCTGCGATGCTCGTCACCGAGGTCCGAGTGGCGACATGGTCGAGAGGAAACGCCGGGCGGGGAATAAATTTAGAGTTCACGAGGACCCGACGATCGTCGAGACAACTGCCCCCGCTTGGGGCAGTGATCGTCTACCGCGACGGCAGATCGGCGGTGGCAACGTGGAACCACGCGGGAGGAGGGGTGTACTTAGGGGTACTTGAAGCTCGCGGTCCCAAGAGTCTGGGCAGGTCTCAATGCCTGATCCCTGGATGGAGCTTCGCATCCGCGGCGTGGTCGACATCTTATTGGGGCGCTGGCGTGGTGGGCTTTTGCGCGGTGCGCTCAGCTGGGGCCTGGTGGTCTGGGCCACTCTCTTGGAGCTTGGCGATGGCCCTCGCTAGCATCGACAGGTCCTCGATTCACTTTGCTGTGTCGCAAGCTGTTCCCTAATGGGGATATGGAGAGGTCCTAGTGTCTGCGAGGAAGCACTTGCGCGGGGCTGGATCGTTGTCTCCCACGACTCAGCCGTGCTGTTATCATTCGATAGGAGAGTGGCGCCGTGGCTTCCACCGATGCTCCCTGCTCGCACCTCGTACGAGCCACCTTGCGCTACTTGCACCGGCAGTGTGCGGAACTCCATGTCGCATGGGGGACCCTCCCTCTTGGTGAAGATTTCGCCGCTACGGGGGTATTGCGGGTCGCCGCCCCGGTCATGGGGTCGCGGGGTGGTATCAAGATTGGATGTTTCCCACTGTACGAGGCACCCCGTTGGTTACTTGGTACGGGCCTTATCTCTCGTCGAGGGGGCAGGAGAGAACAAACAAGGGCCAATCTCGTTACGAGGTGGGATCCGGCCCGTGCGCCGCCTCCGCTTCCCACGCGAGCGAGGCCTGGGCTAATGCTGGTGATGGAAATTCATTTGCCCAGGCCCCACGATGGATAGGGAGGAGCGCCGAGAGGGCCGGGCTGCTTGTTGGGATTGAGAGAGCGGTGTGACCCGTTGCAACGAGATGAGCGTCTCTCGTCGTCGTAGGCGTCCACCTTGTTCCCGGGCCCCGGGGGACGCAGTTGGTTCACAAGAAAAGCCTCTTATGCCGAATACGTCGTACAGACAAACAAACAAATCCCGGGATGCCGGAGACTCGAGCACATTGTGCGAGATGTCCCCGCGCTGACAACGGTAGATCAATGCACTCATCCGCACCCTGATCTCCGACCCAGCAAGTCGCCATGGCAAGGACGTCATGAGTTGCCTCGGAGGGGCGTTGCTGAATGGTGCACACCCTCGCACCTCACCCCCTTCACCCCGCCTCCCGGCCGTCGCCCGCGTCATCCCAGCTGACCGACTGACACCGCAGAACCCGCCGGTTTCCCGCCTCTTGACCCGGGACCTTGCAGCGCTGGCCCATCGCCGAGTCCGTCCCTATCTCCCCAGTCCCACCCAAAGTTTGTGCTCGCGGGTGACTCGACGGGTAGCCGCATAGGGGCGTGGGGGGGGGGGGGGTTGGGTTGTGCGAGGCAATGTGGGTTCCGGTGAGCGATGGGGGGACAACGGGCGGCGGTATGCATTTGCATCTGTGCGACGCGCCGGGTTGATTTCCGGGACGAGTGCTGGGTCATTTTCGTAGGTGTTGGTGTCACGGCGGGTATCTGCGAGGAAAAGGGGGCTGGTTCTGTCGAGTCTGGTGGGCGGTGCTGTGGTTTTGGTTCCTGGTGGGGTGCAGGCGAGCGGGAGGGGGCGCCTGCGTCGGGGCCGGGAGGACGACGCGAGTGCCCGTTCATTGATGGGCTCGATGGGGAGCCGGCGGCGGGGAGGAGTGGGCGTGAGTGGGCGGCATCAACTGGGTGGGCATGGCGGAGTAAGATCTGCCTATGTCGTATCACCCAGCGGGATCCTATTCCGGCGAGAGAGACAGGCTTATCTCTTTCTACGGAACGGAGCGCCTCCTCGGGGGGGTTGGCATCGCCGGCGGGGGTGCGACCGCTCCCCCCCGCGTCGGTCGAGAGAGTTGCGAGATCTCCTGCCGGAGTGCCTCCTCTGAGCATACCGGAAGGCACCTCCGCGCGGGGCCCGGATGATCTATCGCCGAGTGTCTCGCGGGAATGTCTAGGGCCGGTTTAGATCTGTGCTTCCCGACCGAGGTCTCAGGCACCACGCACCGGCGGGGCTTATGTCGCTGTGTGACTTGACCTGGAAGCTCGTATTAGTTTCGATGGCATGCCGGATCTCCCATCGCCCTCGCGTCACAGTGGCGTCTGTCCCAGACATGCGGCCGAGACCGCGAGATTCATATGGGGTTGCCGGCGTCACCCCTCGGCCTTGATGCTTGAGAACCGTACTCATGGCTTGGTCTTGTCCTCGGCACTGCTTCCATTGTCGTCATGCATTCAGATATAAGGTGAGGTCACGATGGAGACAGTCTCGTCCCAACCGCCCAGACCGGTGTCACAACCGGCTGTGGTAACTAAAATCTCCGGCTCGTTGACCGAGAGATGCTATATGACGAGATGGTCTGCCTCGGTTCTTGGGAAGCTTCTGGTGATACAGGGATGTTTACGAGCTGTCGCCGAGACCGGCTGTTTACCTAGATCATCACGGCGTACACGGGACCATGGCTGGACTGACTCAGAGCTCGGGGTATCTCCAACTCGCGCCGGTGCTCCTTCCCACCACCTACGAAAGTGGCTATCCCATGAAGTCGAGGAACTCCGTATCCTTCTATTAGACTCCTTTCCAGAAGCCGGGAGGGCTTCCGCCGCCATGCTAACGAAATCCCCGCATGAATGTCCCTCACGCCTTCCACAAATCCAAGATCTCAAGCGTCGTCACGCCCCCCTCCACGCTCACAACCCTCACCGAGTCTAGGTCCCTCACAACCCAGTCGGGCTCCGCCTCAACGACCTGCTCAACAGTGTGACTTGTCACGAGCCCAATCACCTTACACCCCGCCGCCTTTCCGGCCCTGATACCCGCAGGGCTGTCCTCCAGCACGAGGATCTCCTTGCCGCTGTCGGCGAGGCCGAGCTTCTCCCTCCCCATGAGGTAACCCGCGGGGTCGGGCTTGCCGTGCACGACGGACTCGGCGGTGACGAGGACCTCGGGCTTCGGGAGTGAGAGGACCGTGAGCCAGCCGCAGACGAAGGGCTCGGTCCCCGAGGTGACGATCGCCCAGGGGGCCTTGGCAGCGATGAGGGACGTGATGAGGGACCTCGCGCCGGGGATCTCGACGGCGTCTTCGCCGTAGAGCTTGTGGATCTGGCTTTCCATGTTGCGGACGTCTGGAGGGGTGGTCAGTCGAGAGCGGGGTGAGGGGAGGGACGGAAAAGGGGAAACGGACATTCCCAGTTGGCCTTTTCGGGGCAGATTTCCTTGAGGACGTCGATGCTCCGACGGCCGTGGGATGTCTGTAGGATGACATCGCCGGTTATGCCTATCTCCTTTCCGAGTCTGGGGGTTGGGCCATTAGCTATTGCTGTTGGCAGGCCCGGGGAAGATGTGATGTGCCTTACGCGTGCCAGTGCTTAACGACAGCGGGGGTGGAGTCGATGATGGTGCCGTCCATATCGAACAGGAACCCGTCGAACGACACCTTGATCGGAGAGCCGGAGTACGCCATCTTGCCTATTTAACAGCGTATGCGTCTATTTCCTTCTAAAGAGGGTTTACGGTGTCCTTGGTATAACGAGAGACAAAAAAGCGCGTAGAAAGCCAACCGCTAAACGAGACGGGTACGCTGATGCCGAAGCCTAGTATATACGGAGCATGAACAGAAGAGATTTACGAGTATTTGTAAATAATAAGACCATTGAGCCTCGAGTCACGATGGGCCCCCAGTTTGAGGCCAGAGGCGGCCTTACCGAGATAGGAAAGCGGTGCTCCGCCGGCAGCCCCTTCGCCGGCCGAGCTGACGCACGAGAATACGTGGACCAACGGCGGCGCCCGCGCGGTGAGCGTCTCGTATTATCGGCATTCCGTCGACCAGCAAGGCGTCCGTTTGAGAGTGGCCGAAACTCATCCATGAGAGCCGCGATGGCGGCGTTGTCGAATGCTCGGGGCTGCTCGCGAAGGAGCGGGACTGTCTGGCGGTGAAGGCGGAGATGACCATATCCGGAAGCGACGAGGTGGGGGCTCAGATTTGGGAGGGATTTGGGACTTGGCTCGCCTGGGTGGGGAGCGAGGGAACACTGATGGTGGGGCGAAGGGCGGCGTGGCCCGGCAGAAAAAAAGTCCCCACCCAAATTTTCTGGGAGCGCTGTGGGGAGAAAGATTTTTGGGAACGTAGAAGCGAGAGTCTGAGCAGCATCTCCAACTTCACCGACACCCCTACCCAGAACCCCCAGTGCTTGGCCGACTTCACAATGGCGGGCACGATCAACAAACCCAAGAGTATGTAAACCCGCTTCGCCTCCCAGATAAACCCCAGTCCATTGGTGCCCCGTTCTAACCGCCCGCGCAATCCAGAGCCCAAGTCCAAGAGGGGGACGACCCGCCTCCGACACAAGATCGAGAAGGCGTCGGTCGCCAAGCAGAAGAAGGAGCGCAAGCAGGCCAAGAAGAACCCCGAGTGGCGCTCCAGGCTGAAGAAGGACCCGGGAATCCCCAACCTGTTCCCCTACAAGGAGAAGGTGCTGCAGGAGATTGAGGAGAAGAAGCTGCAGAAGCAGGAGGAGACCAAGCGCCGGAGAGAGGCCGCCAAGGCCGCCAAGACGAGCGCCGTGGCCGTGGCCGGGGATGCGGACGAGGATGACATGGTAGACGAGGGGTCCGAGGGCGACGAGTTCGACGAGACGATGGAGATCGACGATGAGGACGTCGACGAGTCGAACCCCATGGCCGCGCTCCTCGCCAGCGCCAAGGCCGCCGCAGACAAGTACGACCGCGACCTGGCTGGCGACGAGGACATGGACTCGGACGACTCGGACGGCGGCGTCCGCGTGTACGGCCACATCCCCGCGGGGCAGGCCTCGTCGAAGAAGGCCTTTGAGAAGGTCTACAAGCAGGTCGTCGAGCAGTCCGACGTCGTGCTGTACGTGCTCGACGCGCGGGACCCGGAGGGCACGCGCTCCCGCGAGATCGAGCGGAGCGTCATGGCCGCCTCCAGCTCCGGCAAGCGCCTCATCCTCCTCCTCAACAAGATCGACCTCGTCCCCGCCGACGTCCTCAAGGCCTGGCTCGCCCACCTGCGCCGCTACTTCCCCACCCTCCCCGTCCGCGCGTCGAAGCCCGCGCCGGGGGCCCACGTCTTCGACCACGGCGACATGACGATGCAGGGCACGTCGGCGGCGCTCTTCAAGGCGCTCAAGGCCTTTGCGGCGTCGCAGAACCTGAAGCGCGCCGTGTCGGTCGGCGTCATCGGGTACCCCAACGTCGGCAAGTCGTCCGTGATCAACGCGCTGCTCTCGCGGCTCGGCGGCCGCGGCGCGAGCGCCTCGCGCGCGTGCCCCGCCGGCGCCGAGGCGGGCGTCACGACTAGCATCCGCGCCGTGAAGCTCGACAACAAGCTCACGCTCCTCGACTCCCCCGGCGTCATCTTCCCCTCCAGCCCCCTCGACGCGTCGGCGCCCGCCGCCGCCATCCCGCTCAAGACCCCGGCGGAGAAGCACGCGCACTTGGTGCTCCTCAACGTCGTGCCGCCCAAGCAGATCGACGACCCCGTCCCCGCCGTGACGCTCCTCCTCCGCCGCCTCTCCACGCAGCCCGAGTTCCTCTCCGCCGTCTCCACACTCTACGACCTCCCCGCCCTGATGGCCGACGCCAAGGGCGACCGCACGACCGACTTCCTCGTCCAGGTGGCCCGCCGCAGGGGCCGCATCGGGCGGGGCGGCGTCCCCAACGTTGCCGCGGCGGCCATGACGGTCGTCACCGACTGGCGCGACGGCCGCATCCAGGGCTGGACGAAGCCGCCCTCGGACAACAAGCTCAAGGGCATCGAGGTCGGCGGCGCGGGCGACGAGCTTGCCAAGGACGACAAGGCCATCGTGTCCGGGTGGGCCGAGGAGTTCAAGCTCGACGGGCTGTGGGCTGGGGACGACGCGATGGAGGAGTAAGATGGTGGAAAGCGTTGTTTTCTCGTTCTTCGTATAAGTTGGCATGGGAATTGTCTAAAGAAGGGAGGCCGAGTTTTCTGCGGTCGTGGGAAAGAGAAAGTCCTTGGCGTCCGGGAAAATGGCGAATGGGTATTGCTTTCGTGTTCACTTTCAGGTTTACCTTAAGAGATGTGAAGATGCGCATTTGAATTGCCAAGTTTACAGTTTCCGTGTCTAAAAGATTATCCCTTCGTCGGGATGCCCAATAACTACCCTCCGTATTCCCCTACGCCTCCACCAGCTCCATCTTGACACCCCTCTTCCCCGTAGCCTTGTCCCTCTCATCCGTAACCTTGACCTTCACCTTCTGGAACAGCTCCACCCTCACCTCCCGGCTCCCGCTCGTCTTCAGTATGTACTTCTCAGCATCAAACTCGGCGTCCGGCTCCGGGGTCGCGAGGTCCCGCAGGCGGATCAGCCCCTCGATACCAAAGCGCGGCACCAGCACCACGAACCCGTTGCTGAAGATCTTCATGACGTACGCCTCCTCCTCCGCCACGCGGCCCTTCAGCGCCTGGCCGACGTAGTACGCGATACTCGCGCGGCCCGCGAGCTGCGCGTTGCGGTGCCGCGTGTTGATGTTCTTGCACACGGCCTCGAGGCGCCCGCGGGACCGCACGGCCGGGTGGATGGCCTCGTAGTCGATGGCGGCCGCCAGCTGGCGGTGAGCCACTAGGTCGGCGTACCGGCGGATAGGCGACGTAAAATGCGTATAGATCTCGCTCGCGAGCCCGTAGTGCCGGAACTCGGGGTACGCCTGGGTCCCCGAGCAGAAGTACTCTGCGCTCATCATGCAGCGCGTCGCCATGATGCGCACGAGCGTGTTGAAGAAGGGGTTCTGGGGGTCGACGCACGCGTCGAGCGACTCGGCGAGGCTCTTGCTCGAGTCGGTGCGGAGCTCGAGCCCCTTCTTGACCTTTAGCTGGTTCGAGAGCTCGTCGAAGTTGGTCTTGGGGGGCACCGCGTGGCGCCGGAGGATGGCCGTCTGCGGGAACGCCTCGTGGATCTTGCGGCCCACGCTCACGTTGGCGAAGAGCATGAACTCCTCCACCAGCGAGTTGGTGTCCAGAAGCTGCTTCGTCTCCACGTCGATGGGGTCCGACGTCTCAGACTCTATCTGCACCTTGACCTCGGGCGACGACAGGCTCAGCGCGCCGGCGTCCATCCGCTTCTTGTTGAGCTTCTTGGAGAGCATCATGAGCGCCCGCATCCCGACTGTCAGCTCGTCCTGCTGGGACTCGTCGTCGATCCTCAGCTGCGCCTGTTCGTAGCTGAATGCCTCGCGCGACTTGATGACTGACTTTGTGAACTTGACGTCGACGATGTCGGCGTCCGGCGTCACCTCCCAGATGACAGAGAACGCGAACCTCTCGACGTAGGGCTTCAGCGAGCACAAGTCCGTGCCCAGGAGCATCGGAAGCATGTCAATCCGCTTGTCGACGAGGTAGACACTCGTGCCGCGAAGGCCCGCTTCCGTATCCATGGCGGTACCCGGCTTCACAAAGTTCGAGACGTCCGCAATGTGGACACCAACTTCGTAGTTGCCGTTATCCAGGGGCTTGGCGTGAAGCGCGTCATCAATGTCCTGACAACCGACGGGGTCGATACTGCAGATCAAAAGCTCCCGTAAGTCCGCCCTGCCTCTCCAGCCAGGATCCTCCTTGTCGACAGGCACCTTCCAGTCATGGCCTTCCTTGGGAAGACAGTCCAGCACCGTCTTGGGGAACGGCCGATACTGAACGTCGTGCTCGAGGAGCAGCGCCTCCGTCTCGGCGGCCTTCGTCTCGACTTCGCCGAGGGCGCGGACAAGGTGGCCCGTGGGATGGCGAGCCTCACGGCCCCAGGAGTCGATAGAGACTAGAAGCCGCTTTTCTAGAAGCTCAGCCACCTGTCTCGTCCGGAGCCGAATCTTCGGGATGCGCTTGTCCATCGGTATCAAGAAAACGCTGTCCATCTTACGACCCTGTCCACCAGCGAGGGTGGCCGACGAGGGGTCGATATGGCCAACATATTGCCGCCAGTTGCGCTTTACCACACCCACAACCTTGGCGGTTGGCTGCGCCCTTCCTTCGGTGCTCTTGCTGTGTGTCTTCCGGACCTCGTCCTGAAGCAGTTTCCTTTCCCGCTCAGAAACAAGGTCCTGGCCCTCCTCAGCATCCGCATTCTCGTCCTTCGTCACCGCCTCCTCCTCAATGATCGTTGTCGAAGGCTCTTTCCACTGGTCCTTGGGTAGCACCTCTACGACGACGACATCTCCGTCAATGGCGCGGTTGATGTTCTCTCGGCCGAGTACTAGCAGCGGCTTCGTGAACGCCGGGGCCTTTAGGGTGCCCTCAAGGTAGTTGTATGGGGAGACGTTGAAGATTCCCTGGTGGAGGAGGCCGGCCTTGACACCAGTCGCCATCTTGGACATGGTAAAGTATTCCGGGTATAAGGGCTCGGTGGGCTTTCTAAGTGTCAGCCGATCCTGGGACTCGGCGACCATGTCCAGGAGCCTCTCTCCATCCTCCACTCCGCCCAGATAATCCCTGAGGGACTGTGCGGGTATGTCCATCTCCTCGGCCTTTTTGAGGTTGTTCCTGTCGTCGCTCAACATGACAACTGTGGGAATCTTCGAGGCCTTCGTCTTCGCCAGATGTTCCCCATACCACTGCACGGCCCGACGGATCGCGCGGTCGTTCCTGTCGTTGATCGTCTCGCCCTCCTCGCGCTTGACGTAGGTCTCTAGGCGGAACTCGTTGAAGAAGACGTAGAACCGCTTCTCCTCGCTCTTCGTAAGGCTGACCAGGCGGTTGTACAGCGGCAGCGACCTGTTCCGCAGCTCCTCGAGGACCGTCTGCAGGATGATGACGTCGTAGAATACGGAGCTCTGCTCAAAGACGTCCATGGCATTCAGGAGCGCGTTCGTGTCGGGGACGATGTAGTGGCCCTTGGGAAATGCCTTTGTTCCCGCCGGTTTCTCCGACAGGACAAAGGGTAGCGCTGGGGGCTCGTCAGTATCTAGGCCCCAACCGATCACGGGCCTGGGTGCGCAGAGCCATACCATTTCCGGAAGCATCCTTTGGTGCTATTTGGCGGCACTTCTTGCATATCTTGGACGAGCACGGGATGTCCTGGCGGAGGTAGACCTCTCGCACAATCTTCTGCACCTTGCCCTTCCTGGTGGACCGCACAAAGGTCTTGCTGGAGATATTGCTCGCCAGAGGGTCCGCCTCGGCGGATCTTTTGAGACTCGTCATATTGGGGGGTTTCTCCGCACGTAGCGCTTTCCTAGCGGGCGATGATATCTCGTTGCGGCGTCCGAATGTTCGAGCAGGCGCCGGCCGAGTTGTGACGTCGAGCAGAAATTTGACCTGCTGCGGCTGCGGGGCGAATTGGCGGACGTGCCGCGTCTGGCTTATCGTTATCAGCGGCGGGTAGGCGCGTCTATCTAGTGCCACGGCCACAATTAGTACCAGCCCCAGCTCGGACGTGGTCTACTAGGTTCTATAACGTACCCTCCTGTATGCGAGGGAGGGTTGATCTCAAATCCTTGCTGTGACGGAAATAGCCCTCCATATATCTGCTGGCCCAGCCGGAAGATTTCCTGGGACACCAACAAGTCGTGTGGGTGCTTATAGTCGCACCCGTCACGTGCTACCGGCTGACCGGCGCCGCTACGGCCAGTTGTCAAGCTGTAACCAGCAGTGCAAGCACCAAACGACCTGCGGCGAAGGACCTCACGTCTCCTTCCGAGTCGACAAGAAACACACCGTAATATCGCAGATTATAGCCAGGTATATCACGGCTACGCCGTCTTTGGCTCCTTCGAGAGTTACGGCCATCCGAGGGGACTGTCAATGCTTACAGTCTCCTCAGTTCCCATCTCGCCCGAAGCTCTGTACAACGCTCAGTCAGTCACACCAAGTCCGATTAATGAGCCATCGCATTTCCAGGCGAGAGAACCACCAAAGCACCGAATAATGCGTTGATTCCCTATGTGGATCATATGATCTCGCAATGCACATCAACCGGCGCCTTTACCCATATTGCCCGCGGCCCCAACATGCCTATTCAGGAAGGCCGGACATTGCTTCCTAACCTGACGATGCATTCCTCCCGGTTCCCGCTCATCTGGATGCCGAATCCGTGGCGTCTCCTATGAGCTCTTGCTTCTGCGCGAGTGTGGCGCCCGGGAGGTGGAAGCTGCATCTCCTCGGTTCGAGAGGAGCAATGGTGAAATGGAGACAGACATAGGTCTTATTCTGTGGAATGCCATTCCGAGCTGTGCATTCTTCCAGGTCGGGTGCTTCGTTTCTCGTCGGGTATACAACCGCTCCGAGTCTTGGAATCTGCTGCTCACTCGGTTCATACTCCGCCCACTCACTGTCTCTGACCTTCTCTCCTGGGCTATCAAGCCGCGTGTCGAGGTGGGGAGAAGACCGGGTGGCTTTCGGAATCCACGACCTCGTACATCAGGCTTGGAATGATTTTCAACGTTGAACACCTGTTGAGAAGGGCCCAGCGAGGCCTGGTGACCCAGCATGAGGTTGACGTCGCCCCAGGAACCACATGCCGACTGCCACAAAGGAAGCCCTATGTCATCGAGCAAATCGACTTGGGGGCCAGCCCTGTGGCTGTGTCGCGGCACTTGGTTCAAGAGGGAGGGGGGGGAGGCTTGCAGGGGCTTCCATTTACCTGTGGAAGGCCAATCCCGCCGTCACCACCAACCATGTGAGAGGCTGCGTCGCTGGTGGTGTGCTGCACGGGGCGAAGTGCCGGGAAAGCTCACGCGGGAGACGTTGGGTTGAGCGGGGCAGCGACGGGAGCGCAAGGGTAGTACCCGCATGCTCCACCTGACACCCTTCAGAAACGAGAGACGGGTGGGCTGTGGAGAGCACAGGACATCAGGGGCGGTATTGGATACCGGGAAAATCCGCCGTCGACAACGTTGAAATCTGGTGCCCCAGCTCGACGGAGGAAAGCCGGGAGCGGAGCGGGAAGGCGTAGCTCCGTCGTATTGTGTCGTCAGCCGATGCTCAATGTTAGCGCTAGGCGACTGCGGTGCGTCATCGTCAGTGGCTCGTTGGTCATCATGGCGGCCCCGTCCAACCATGTTACCTCCGTCTTTCCCGGGCGCCAAAACCAGACATCTCACTTTGGAAGAGGCGGGCATTGGAAGTACAAGACGGGAATACCCTGGCTGGGTGACTACGTATGGCGACTCGTCATCCTAGCTTGACACGAGCCCCATCATATGAGCAAAATGCCGATCTTGCTAGTCAGAACCGCCGCCAGCCCCAGCAGTTCGGCCGTCATCCAGATGCCCCAGATGCTCTTGTGAGAATGCCATGCCCTTGACAGGGAAGCTCCTGTGGTGGAGTCGACCTTATGTCACGGGGAGGGGAACAAGGTTTCTTTGGTGGGATCAACTTGCGGGGTTGGAAGCCGGGCGTGGGAAGGGCGGCAGGGTTTAGAGATATGCATATCCAGGTTGGGTTGGGTGCATGGTGATGTGGGAACGCATGCAGCCAATTGTGGGCCAGCGTCCGAGCGAGCAGGCGCCACATCCAACTGACACCCTCCCCAGCTTTCAACACGCCCACCCACGTTCAGAACGTCACCCTCCCACTTTCATGTCCTGGCATTCATTCCCCTCCCTCTTCGAAGGAGGATGACAGATGATCTCCCAGGGTTGACTTCCTGTCAGAGTCAGGTTGAGGGAGGTGAGGGCCCATCGGTCGAGGTGTTGTGTCACAACCCTCAAAGGCCCAAAGATTGGTCCGTCACGGAACTGCATCGTCGAGCCGAATGATGTGAGCAGCGGGTTACACTGGCATGTCGTTAGCTCGGATCTGGTTCAGGGAATGGTGACTCATTCCAGACAGATATTGATCCTTTCCAACCTGGAGGCCAGCTCCCATTCGCTAGAATCTCCGATGCGGTTTCTCATCCACAGGTCATCCGGAACGTCTCCGGTGACTGATCGAGGCGATGGTGGGGAGGGGTGTAGTTTTCAGGACATGTACCTCCCGTTGGGAAGATCCGAAGCCGTTCAGGCTGGCATACAAACGCCCTTCTCTTGCTTGTCAGTTATCAGCTGCCAGATCTCGCCCACAGATCTGAATGGTGTCGCCCATACAGGCGAGCTTCACGGCCCCTGTTTCCGGCGGAATCCTCCTCCGCGCCTGAGGGTGTGAACACAAGCGCTTCGCTTCGCTCTGGCTGCGAGCCTGTGGCCGCGAGGTTGGTATCGCGTTTCAGCTGTGGCGCTTTCTCGTGCTCCATGCGTTTTGGCAAGCGCAGGCCAATCATGATGAGAACCGAAGGAAGGGATCAAAGTTCTTTGGAAATACCACGACCTGGGCCTTTCGTCCTGGGCCCGTTCTTCTGGCCAACGCAACAGGTTGACGAAGGCCTGGTTGGTAAATCGGCAGCCACGCGTCAGGACATCTCTCGGCCAGAGTGATGGGTGATATCGGAGGGCCGGGAGCTCCCAACGAGACCGGGACATCTAACTATAGCAAGGCAAATGCGAAGTTAAGAAGACGAAGGGTGACAAAGATGCGGATGCGAGGTAAACAAGGCCACGGAAGATGTAGACCATCCGTATCCCCAGCCCACGAGGCATCGGAGGAAGCGCGCGAGCGCGCAGTGTCAGCCGAGCTCCCAAGTGGCCACTTCAGTCCGGCTGCAGCTCCCTCCATGCATACGCTGGGCTGTCCCACCTTACTGTTTCGGCGGCGTGCTTCTTGCCCCGGTTCCCGCGAGACTTCTGCCTCGACAAGGGTGGCGGATCCTGCTGCTGCCTTGGGCGGCTTTGGTCGGTGGGAAGAAAGAATGACCCGTGCCTCTTCATGTGATCAATCTTTCTATCCCTTCGTTCCTTCCTTCGATTTTCTCTGTTTTAAGGATGCACGCCCTTCAATGGCGAGAGATACACTGGCTGATAGCGAACGGTCACTTACAAGTGTGAAGTGAGAGTGACATTATGTGACCGGAAGGTACGATGCGAAAGGAACTCCTGCCAGTCTGGGAGGACCTTCCCGCAGGGGTGTATTAAGGGCGGTGCCTTCCTCACGGGTCGCAGTGTCCCTTGCGCCTTCCAACACTGCGCATCGACTGGGATCCATGTAACCCGTACAAGAGGAGGAGGATACGCAAAACACACAATGGAGATGCATCCGTCACTACTTTGGGCGGCTAGCGCATCTCTTTCCAATAATTCCATGAAAGTCTACGCCAATGAATGAGGTGCTTCGGTGTGTTTGTGCCGTGACCGAGATCGAGGTCGGTTAACTCGACGCCTCGAATGCTTCCATGCTTATGCGTCTTGCGTCTGCTGACGAGGACGCGCACATCCCGCTGCCTTGAGCGCGTACCGGGTGGCTCCTGCGTCCTGGTCGTGTCGAGGGGCACACCTGACGAGTCGCGTCAGCTCGCATAGAGGCGGCAGGGAAGTGGCGCATGAGATGCTCCGCAGAATGCCAACACCGGGTTCCTCGGCGACATTCCTGGGATTGAGAACAGTTTCCTGGAATTTTCAGACCAGTTTTCCTAGTCTCGGGCAAACATGTGCCCGCAGGGTCGTATCCGCGCTGGTGCTGAGACCTTGGCTTGGATAAGCGTCAGACAATCGGTCACTTGGACATTTTGGCGGCGATCCGCCCTCTGGATATCCGTTTGCCATCGAGAACCGAAGAATATCGGAACCGAGGGAAGGGCAATCCTTCCGAACCAAAGGGGTGCATGCCTTGCGTCTTTCGTGGATACATGGGAGAAGTCCCCGGAAAATCAGGGCGCCATCGAGAAAGAAGGGACCGTTGTGAGCTTCGTGTTGCAAGTTACTCTGCTCAGTCCGTGCCGGAGAATGTGACGACATGCTACGACAGCCGAGTCTCAGAACATGAGCCACAGTGGATACACACACGCCATTGCAGATAACTTCGCCGGATCGATGTGATACGAGACGGCCAATTGGAACACGTACATCCTGGTTGAAACGCATCCAGCGATCCAGTAATGCCTCTTGAGAAGAAATCCCGTCTCCGCACGATGCTTCGTTGTATTCAGTTCCGTAAGGCACAATGAAAAGGATTTGCTTCCACGGAATGCCGTCTCGTCATGGAAGGATCGGGTTCAATGTCAACAACCACAGCCTTACCTCGTCTGCATCTCGACACCGTCCTTAATCTTAGCGGTCGGCGGTACGCCCGTCCTATCTCTCCGGCGACATCTGCAGGAGAGTAGCATCAGCACTTTCCCCAAGAAGGAACAAGCCAGTATCATCAGTCCCAAAGGCCCGCAGACGGTGAGGACGGGATAATGCGAGGCCGCCAATTTCAAATACACACTTTGCTGACGTCCTCAAAAGAGCTCCAGGATCGTTCTCGCATTAGTCTCGCTCTCATCGAATAACGCGCGTGCAAGGGAATCACGCGGCATGCACATCGTTCCGTATAAGCGGCTGACAGCCACAGTTCCCATGGCTGCGGAGAGCACCCAGGAAAGGCAAGGTTCCCGTCTGCAGCCCGTCGTCGAATGTCACCCATTCCCCCTAGAGGTCCGTGACCTCCGTGAGGCGCAGACACCTGAGAAGCCCCGAGTTACCCCATGTCCCGTGGCTGCCAAGGTGGGATTCGGATCGAGCGGAGCCATGCGAGTGTGAACGCGTGGGACCGGGACCTCCTCCCTGCCGGGTGGCCGCCGTGAGTGGATGGCGCTTGGTGGAGCCCAATGTCCTTTCCGATGACCTTCTGCGGGGAGGATCGCTTCCACATCGTCATTCCTGGCAATGATCGGCCTCCCTGTCGCCGCCGCGGAACCTCTGTGCATGCCGAGGCCTGCTCCAATCGCGGAGACAGGCTTCTTTTAGGCCTCGGATCGCATTCGATGGGCCTGAGTCTCCGCGGAGTGCAACCGAGAAGACTCGGACTCGGTACTTTAGTAGCGTCGTATTACTGGTTGTCTTCTCACTCCAAGGAAACATGGTGTAAGTATTTGTCGGTAGCTGGTGCCGGATTCATTCAGAGTGCGAAGTAGGTACTCTGGACGAGCCGTGCCCAGACTTAATGAGAGAGGGGGTAAGAAAACGTGGAGCTGGGGAAGGCAAGGGTCCATCGCATCCGTTTAGATGACATGCGTGTCCTGAAGAGGCCTTACAACCCGGGATATTGTTCTGACCCCCGTTTGAACTTGTACTTCGTACCCATCGATACGCCTCGTTGCTGTTCATGAGCTCCCCACCCATCCATCTTACGGGTGCAGCCCACAGCTAACCCTCCATTCAACAAGGATCCCGTCCTTCTGGGCGACCCTCCCACCTCTCCCCGGCCCCCCTTGTCCCCTGCCCCTGGGTCGTGCGCAGCCATGTCTTTGTCCCACGAGAAAGCTTATTCTGCGAGCCCGAGGCCGCCCACCATCTCCTCCTCGCCGGTGATCCCAGCCTCCCCCACTCCGCGCCAACCAGACGGCGTCCCAGGAGTCTTCCGCCGCCCCGTACAACCATCATGTCTTGCACACGTTGCTGACCTCCGGACCCGGCCCATTGGTTTGCTGCGCCCCAACGAAAAACATTCCGATCATGGGGTTGGACACCCCTGGCACAAAAAACGCCAATATGCCCGGCATAAACACACCGCGCGGACGGCCACCGATGCCGTGGAGGTGCGATATGGATGGGTGACGAGCGTCTTCGCGGCTTGGTGGACCCTCAGCCCTGCGGCGATATGCTCGTCTGATCGCTGGCATCGCGACGATCCTCTCCCTGCCTCCACAGATCCGGAGCTCTGGGTCTCATGGATGTCGGCCACTTCCAGGAGGGCCAGTCCCTTCCTCCCCCTTGTCACATCCTGGGGAAACGTCTTCACACCATGACCTTAAATCCTTCCTCCACGGAGGGTGGGTCGCAGCAGTGAACCCTAACGTCGTTTCATTTTCTTGCACGTCCCGTGTGTTTTGTGATTCCCGAGACGAGCAAGGGGTCAGTCTCCCCAGCCTTGGACCGTAGCCGCGCATCGGAATGCGTAGACTGTCTTGGCTACGCCGTCCTTTCCCGTGTAAGGATCAAGCTCCACGTCGCCAGTCTCATCTACCATTGTCTCCAGAGCCATGTCTGCCCTTGTACCGTGGATGGCCTGGGATAACCAACTTGAGGCTCTGTACCCCAAGCCAGAAGAATATCACCCAATCGCACCCATTCCCAGGACTCCATGACATTTGCGGCTCCCTTCCCTTTGCCCCCCATCACCCTCTCCTCGCCTTTGTGGAGCTCCTGATCTGCGTGAAGGTGGGACTACACTTCTCTGTCCAAGCTGGCGGGATCTTACCAAACATGAAATGCGATTGTACCGGCTTAATTTCACCCGCCAAATCCATGTCCTCGAATCCGGGGTATATTGCGACGGCACCTGTGTCCGACCCAAGCGCGGCAGGCAGCCGATGGAGCGGCCAAGGAATCTCTGGTTCGCGACTTGGCAAGACAACCTGAGCAGTGTCAGCGTCGCGTGGTGCTCGATTACAGAATATTCGGCTGAAAGTTCATTCCTGCATTTCATTTCGGAAAGTGACATGTCGAGTCGGAGGATTTCGAACGGCCCATTCTTGATCTTCGACTGACAGAGTAAGGATCATCTTTTTGTTCAGTCGCACCGGCGCTATTAAGCATTGACTAAAAGATGCCCTCGTGAAACCGGAATTTGATCCAAAAGGCAGGTGCGTCCCAGGCGGTCAAGTATTCCCAACTGAGAGGGCTGCATGTCCCATCCTTGCGAGGTAATCGGGCCCGCCGTCTGAGAACTATGTCCGAGCTGTCGCTAATACACCCACCCCCCCCCCCCCCCCCC
>JAGFNX010000460.1:0-22143 GCA_017657125.1 Scopulariopsis brevicaulis
GGGGAACCCCCCGGGGGTTTCGGSCGGGGGGGGGGGGGCCCCCCCCCCCCCCCCCAAAGCGGTCTTTCAGACGGGATGTGTACCTGCATAAGGTGCGCTGACGCTAAGCATGGGTACCGGAAACTCAATTGGGTAGTGCCGGGCGACAGTCCTCGTCTCGGAACCCACGGTGCGAGAGGCGTCCTGGGCGCGGATTGCCGCTGAGTCGCCGAGGGCCGGTCCCCACACGGCATGCCAACGTTACCAGGGCCAAGGTCCATAATTGCTCGTATCCTCTCCGTGGATTGCTTGGAATGGCGGGGTGGCGTTGCGTGAGCCAGAAAACGGTGGGCTGATACGAGGCGACTGACGGACGGCTGCAGGGCGGCGGAAAGGGGGACGAGGGATTGCCTTCGCTTTTGCGCTGCAAACGGGGGTTGTTGCATCGATTCGGACCCTTGTCGGGCCGGGCTAGGCGGCGGTGGGTATCGTGCGGGAAGCGCCGAGCACTGTCGCCTCGAGGTCACCGCCGTCCGCCTGGGGGGCGCCGATCGCTGTCCGGGTGGGTGGGCGAGATTTATAGGTCGGTACGGGAGCCAGTGGCTCGAAGCGCCGTCGATGATTGATGAGCACGGGGCGTGCGGATGGCGGGCTAATTCGAACGTGATTAAACGATGGCAGCGAGCTCCGTCAGCTCTGCGTTTGCGGGTGCAGAAGAGGCGGGTGCGGCAAGTGCGGCACGGCCATAGTCGATTGGACCCGGAAATCCAGCCGAGTGTTGGTCATCTGGATGGGTCCCATTACCAGGGGCAGTTAAGCTCAAGCTCCTTTGATTGGCTGAGCTAGTGTTACAGATATGACGGTACCTGCATAAGGGACGCAGCTTCGCAAGGTATTTTGGCCATTTTGGGCAGGAGGTGGGACTACCCCTGAGCCGATGGAAGGAAGGAGCCACGCAGGGAATTCACAACAAACGGGAAATTGCGACTGCAGGCGCTCAAGTGACTGGACGGTGGAATCCTCCGACCGTGGGAGCCAGAGATGCGGGGGATCAGAATTTGATGCGTCTCGCAAATCTACGAATAGCTGCTGTGATGGGGCACTCGTGGACGTGACACCTTGGCAAGACGGTGGGTGCAGAGCTTGATTGTTTTTACCGTCTGATGATGAGACTGGCAGATAGGATGCAAGACTGAGCCGATACGAGAGACAGCCAGGGAAGTTACTCGTACATCCCCGGCCCGGACCCAAAGCTTGTGAACGACTCCCAGGTGGGCTCGCCTTGCGATTCCCGAAGCCCCGAACCGGCGAGAAGCGCTAATACGGCGGCGCCGGACCTCTCCGTTATGGTGCTTGGGCTCTGGCTGCGGTGATTAAAGGACCCCGGCTCAATCAATCGGGGCTGTGTGGCTCCGCACCTGGGCGCCAGGGCTCTTTCCGTCCGAGGTACGCAGCGCCCCACCAGACCAGGGCCCACACTGCTATCTTCTGCTGTCGGTTCAGACACCGTAATTACGACTGCGAGCCTTGTGGGGACACTCAATGCTTGGTCGACATTACGCCAGCTGCCGCCGTGCTCTCTCACCCACCCCCAGGTTGGATGGAAAGGGGGGCGCGGCGCGCTGGGGTTGGATGGCTCGGCCCCCCTTCCCATTTCCCCTGGATCTCCGGGGTCCGATATAAGCAGGCCCGCGGGAGCGTCTCATAAAAGCGACCCTCCTTCTCCTCTTTCCCCCTTCCAATCCTGATTCTGAGGTCTTCTCTCTTCACCACTCTCTGACCATCAGTCCTTCTTTTTGCGGTCACTTCTGACGCAGCCATTCTTTTCTAAGCGCTCACTACGTTTCCTTTCTTGGCACGCCTTCGTGCTACAGGATCGACTTCGTTTACAACGCTTGCCTATCGTTTGAGAGCTAAGACAACAACAACAACATGAAGTTCGCTGCCACCCTTGCCGCGCTCGCCGTCGTGGCGAACGCCGGCGTCCTCCACCCTCGCAACTACGCCGAGGTGCCGCCCGCGCCGTCCAGCGTCGAGGAGTCCCCGGCCCAGTCCTCCGTCTACCAGGAGACGACCGTCGACGTCAGCCCCGAGCCCACGGACGACGGCTCTTACGGCGAGGTGCCCACTCCCGAGGAGAGCGAATCGCCGGAACTGCCCGATGACTCGTACGACGAGGAGATCCCCGGCGAGGAGACCACCCCCGCCACGACCGACGATGCCTCGCCGGAGCCCACCGAGTCAGAGCCTGTCGATGACAGCTACGAGGAGGAGGTGCCCGAGGAGTCCGTGACGGAGACCGAGGCCCCCACCACCACTGGTGAGGCTGAGGAGGTAAGGAAGTCGAATCCATCATCCACATGCTACGATGCTAACAGCGCCATCACCAGCCCACCGGCACTGACGCCACCGAGGTCCCCGAGGAGTCTGCCTCGGAGACTGAGGGCCCCACCACCACTGGTGAGGATGCCGAGGAGGTAGGAGAACCCGTCTGCAGTTCGCATCAACTATCCAAGACGGCGAAACTAACAAGCATCTTCAGACCACCTGCACTGACAGCACCGAGGTTCCCGAGGCCACCTCCGAGGGCGAGTCCACCACTGACGACTCGTCTCCCGTCACTTCTGAGCCCGCCGGCGAGGAGCCCACCACCACCATCGACGCCACGACCACCACGACCGAGGTTGTCACCGTTGACTACCCGGAGCCCACTGGCGGCGAGGAGAACCCTCCCCGTGACCAGGATGTGCCCAGCGCCCCCGTTGATGGTGGCGATGAGACCTACCCTGAGCCCAGCTCGCCCGCCGCTGAGCCCAGCTCCCCCGTCGAGGAGGAGAGCCCCAACGGCGAGGACGGCGGCAGCAACGAGCCCGGCAACCCCGAGTGCGAGGTGTGCCCCGCCCCCGAGACCGTTACCGTCTACGTGACCCAGCCTTGCGAGGGCGGTGACGTGCCTGCCCCCACTGGCGGTGACGACAGCCCTGCCCCTGAGCCCAGCCAGGGCGAGGACAGCCCCGTCCCTGAGCCCAGCCAGGATGGCCCTGCCCCCAAGACCACTGGCGGCAGCAGCCCCCCTGCCCCTGAGCCCAGCCAGGGCGAGGACAGCCCCGTTCCTGAGCCCACCTCGGGTGGTGACAAGGACATCCCCGAGGGTGACGACGGCAGCTACGAGGAGGGTGATGACGAGGAGGACGAGTGCGAGGAGGAGGAGGTCACCACCACCATCCAGGAGACCGTGACCAGCGCCGCCCCTTCCACGACTGACGACTCGTCGCCCGAGGCCAGCGAGCCCGTTGACGACAGCTACGAGGAGGAGGTCCCCGCCGTCACCACTGACGAGGCGTCCCCTGAGCCCACTACCTCCGCTCCCATTGGCGACAAGAATGTCCCTACCTCGGAGGAGTCCGGCCCTGAGCCCAGCGAGTCTGCCCCCGTCGATGACGATTACGAGGAGGTGCCTGAGGTGACTGAGCCCGTCGAGACTGAGGATGCCACCACCACTGGTGAGGCGCCCGAGGAGACTGAGCCCGTCGAGACCGAGGACGCCACCACCACTGGTGAGGCGCCCGAGGAGACCCAGCCCGCTGAGGAGTCTGACTGCACCACCACCGAGGGCGAGGTCCCTTCGCAGACCGAGGACGCCACCACCACCGGTGAGGCGCCCGAGGAGACCCAGCCCGCCGAGGATGCTACCACGACCGACTCTTCTTCGCCCGAGACCTCTCAGCCCGCTGAGGAGTCCGACTGCACCACCACCGAGGGCGAGGCCCCTTCGCAGACCGAGGACGCCACCACCACTGGTGAGGCGCCCGAGGAGACCCAGCCCGCTGAGGATGCCACCACGACCGATGATGCGTCCCCGGAGCCCACTGAGTCGGAGCCCGTCGATGACAGCTACGAGGAGGAGACGCCTGACGTGACCGAGGACGCCACCACCACTGGTGAGGCGCCCGAGGAGACTGAGCCCGTCGAGACCGAGGACGCCACCACCACTGGTGAGGCGCCCGAGGAGACCCAGCCCGCTGAGGATGCCACCACGACCGATGATGCCTCCCCTGAGCCCACTGAGTCCGAGCCCGTTGATGACTCCTACGAGGAGGAGGTCCCCACCGCCGAGCAGACGACCGAGGAGGCTTCGCCTGAGCCCACTGAGTCCGAGCCCGTCGATGACAGCTACGAGGAGGAGGTTCCCGCTCCCGAGGAGAGCGAGTCCCCTGAGCAGCCCCAGGAGGGCTCGTACGGCGAGGTCCCCCCTCCCGTCGAGTCCGAGTCGCCTGAGACCGAGCAGCCCGAGGACGGCTCGTACGGCGAGGCCCCGGACACCGTCTACCAGGAGGAGGTCATTGACGTCGTCCCCCAGCAGTAAATTTAACGGGGATCGTCTAAACTTGGAGGATGGTGCTATTTTGAGGTAGATTGATTGACGTTGCTTCTTTTGTAATGCTAGTTGGGCCGCTTGCGGTCGTGCAAATCTACCGTTGTTTTCTTTGATATCTTGGATTTGCTTTCGTTCTTCTAAGTGATTATAATTCTTTCAATGAAGTACGATGTCTGCCACGTTGTGAGCCATGCCTGAGTTCCTGACCACGTACGATGTGGCGCAGTCGGCCTCTGCTGTCTTGATTTGAATTTGAATACAAGGTTGTCTCCGGGAGTCCTTGGGTGCGCTCAAACGCGCGAGGTTGAAGGGCGCTTTGGAGTCGGTCTCGACCCGCAGAGCCGCAGGCCCCACTTATATAATAGCGGCGGCTCGGACCGGGGCATCGACAGCCTCACCCCCCTCTCTTACACATACATGGCCGCAGCGGAAGCAGCAGGTTCGGGGGCTCGAGGTTCGAGGAAGCGCGGACAGGGTCAGAGAATCGAGCGAGGATTACAGCCGCAGGATACTGCGCGATGCGCCTCTCGAAGCACTGGGTCATAGTCGAGAGACGTATTCTGTATGTATGTATATAGGCCTTAAAAAGCAGTTTGAGCGAAAGCGCGGGCTTGGCCTGCAGACATCAAAGCCGTATTTTTCGATTGGTTGGTTACGCAAGCCGGCCGCTGACAGCTCGTGGCGGCGGGTGTGTGATTGTTGTGTTAGTCGGGACCGGGACGGGAGATTCTTCTCAAGAGGACCAGACCAAGTTCCCGGCTTACACCATAGCACCGGTGCCCGCAAATTTAGCTGCGGATCGACCTAACAGATGAGAAAGTTGGTTAGATAAGGCTTCTGACCATACCTAATTTGTGTGGCCAACCAGGCGCCGAGCTAACTGCCGAAGTGTTTTTACTGGTACTGCTACCCCTGGAGGCTTATATGTACACACACGAGTGCGGGACTCGAACGGCGCGTTGTTGCCCGAACTGGGCCTGCACGCAGGGGACAGGCCCGCGTGTGGTGGACTCTGAGACTCCGGCTGTGATGGAAGTGGCGAGGGGGGATCCGGTGCAGACTCTACCACGGGCATGTGGGACGCGGTTGCTAGGCCAGGAGATGTGGGAGAACGTGATGCTGATGCACCGACGTGTACTTGTGGTGGTGTCTGTGCTTCAGTCCTTCAGGCTGAGGCTCTACCTCGTAAACCATCTACGGTGCGGAGGGTCGCACGCCCAGCCGCCAACAGGAGAGCATAAACTTGGTTCACCTTTTCCTCTCATACCTCGGTCCCCTCCTCTTTCGTCTATCCATTCCCTAGCAAGATGATCGCTCGCTCGGGCGGGGTTCCACCAGGCCCGACCACCAGGCCGGGAAAAGGCAGGACGCGAGATCCCCAGTGTTCAAGGCCGTCCAGGCGGGCGCCGGACTATATTCATTCGTGGCCTCGGATATCAACGGTCCGTACGCTTCGGAAAGTCTTGTGGATAGTTGCTACTTTTGGTCAAGGTCTCGATTTGTTTGATCCTGTATTGTTTCGTACCGTAGATATGACCAAGTTCGTCCTGACCAAGAACGTCACGTACATTAACTGAAACCTCAGATGAGCCATCCCTCTCTTGCTTGTGATTACGAAGGCGTCAAACTCCGATCAAGTCATTTAAGAGCCATACACGAAGCCCTTGGAATCACCCTGAAAGCACTTTTCCATCTCTCGTCCAACAGCAACACGACTAACAAACTTATTCATGCCTTCCTCCTAACCTCCCCGGGTCCTGTGGCATGTCGTCACACGATCCGATGTAGAGCGTGGGTATAGGCGCGCACTTGGCGTTTGAGAAGCTGCGAGATTCGATTACATCCCCTCCCAGGAGGCTTACATGAAGGCAGGCTACTCTACCCATCCCGCCACTTTTCCTCAAGGCCGACTTACATGTATAATGGGATCTAATATGTAGCTATTGTACGAAGCGACCCAACCACAGTAAAGCCGGAAACAAGATTCCCGTTAATCTCAACCAGTAAGCAGTCGTCAAACGGAAGGACACTTGCCGTTTTGAGCGGAAGGGCAACTTCATCAGGGTACACCTCTGTACGAGGGCCGACCCAACAATCGCGGCACCAACCAGTTCTTCTTGCGCATGAAGAAGACTGTTGGCTTTGCCCCTTGTTAGCGTACCTGCAGGGAAAGATGTCATGGGAACAATCCTCATGTGGTGTGGTTTTCTGAGAGGAACATGTCTACAATCCAGGACGAGCACATATCATCTCCATGGAACGTAAAAATGCAGGCACGTGTACGATGAATGACCATTCTACGAGGCCTGAACCGGGAGATTGAACCGGGGCCCCCCGGAGACGGCCGCTGCGACCCTTCCCCCGTACCAAGGCCGCCCTCGCCCCTTTTCCCTCGCCTTCTCGTTTCCTCGTTTCCGTACGTCTGCCAGTTACCGCATTCGCCCAGTCCCAGGTGAATAGATGTACCGCGATCCGTAGCAACAGAAGACGCCCGGTCTGCCGCGAGAAGCCGAGCCCAGCATCTCTGAGAATGCTAGCGCCGCCAACGCTACGTCCCCTGGGCAGCCCGAGGACGGGTCCTATGGCAAGGCCACCCGTGAATTCTCCTCTCCATTGTATCCCTTACGACGACACGTTTTCTAATCCCAAGACGAAAACAACGCCTACGCTGCCGTCAAAAGAAAAGCCCATAAGCCAAGCAAAGAATGTCAATTGTCGAGCGTCTTCGCACCTGCTTTACCCCCGCTCCGCCATGACAGCAGCCTCGTACCGCTCCGGCTCCAGCGCCCGCGCCAGGACCCGCCGGATCGCGGCCTCGGAGTCGGTCATGGCGCGGTCGAGGCCCTCCACTGGGCGGACATTGTTGCGGAGGGAGGTGATGTGGGATGTTAGTGTTGAAAGCGGGAGGGAGCCCTTGTTGTTCTGCATTTCGTTAGCGGGAACGTCCTTGGCCCTTAATGTGCAGACGGTATGAATGGGGCTGTAAAAGGAAACAAGCGCTCTGGATGTAGAACAGACGAAGAGGGGGTGAGACGATGCTTGATTGGACATACCGTAAACAGCCACTCAGACGAGACCTCCTCCCCCCTCGGTGCAAGCACGAGCCTATCCCCCCCATCCCCGTCGGGATCCCACCGGTCCGGAACAAGCGGGTGACCCTTCCTCCTCAGCCCCTCCCTCCAAAGCTTCCTCTCCTCCCTCCCATTCCTCTCCAGCACCTCCAGCTCCGCCACCTCCCTGCTCAACACCTCCTCCATCCTCCGCTCCTCGGCCCTCAGCACCTCCACCGAGTGTAACAACGGGTCCAGCCGCCCCTCTAGCGCCTCCATCTCCGACGCTACCGCCTCAAAGTCCAGCTCAGCCTCGCGTCCGTCCGCGCGCGGGGTTTTCGACTTTTTGGAGGCCTTGACGGCGGCCTTGGAGGCTGGCGGGAAGGGGAGGCCCTTGGATAACTTGCTAGCAAGACGCTTCGACGCCGTGCGGATCGCCGAGGCGGCGACGTCGCGGCGGGGGCCTGGCGCTAGGGACTGGAGGACGGGGCGCTCGGAAAAGTGGAGGATTTGGCGGGCGAGGGTGAGGGACGGGGGATGGAGGGGCGTCCAGGTTGAGGAAATGGTTGAGACGGGGATCTCGCGCTGTTTGGCGGCGAGGAAGGGGTATGATCTTTTTGGCTGGTCGGGAGAGAGGGCGTCCGGTGAGGCTCTGCCGCTGGGTTCTGTCGTTGGAGGACGTGGTTGGGAAGGCCCGGCGTCGGCGGTGTCGGACTGCCTGGGCCGTCCTCGCTTCTTCGGTTG
The DNA here is from genome assembly GCA_017657125.1 of Scopulariopsis brevicaulis. Classification (NCBI taxonomy): domain Eukaryota; kingdom Fungi; phylum Ascomycota; class Sordariomycetes; order Microascales; family Microascaceae; genus Scopulariopsis; species Scopulariopsis brevicaulis. Next base: position 8,152 of record JAGFNX010000460.1, read on the forward strand.
GGAAGGCTGTTCCGCGGCATTTGAGGCGTCTGAGCGCCAGGGCTCTCCTCGCTCTTTGGCCTGGGAAGGTTCTTCTGCAGCCTCCGAGGCGTCTGAACGCCTAGGTCGCCCTCGCTTCTTCGGCTGGGAAGGTTCGCCTGTGGCATTAGACGCATCCGAGCGCCTGGGCCTGCCCCGCTTCTTCGGCTCGGGGGGTTCTGCGGCATCCGACGCATCTGAGCGCCTGGGTCGTCCGCGCTTCTTGGGTTCGGGAGGTTCTGCCGCGGTATCCGACGCGTTAGAGCGTTTGGGCCGACCCCTCTTCTTAGGCTTTGGAGCTTCCCCTCCCGCCTCCGACACGTCGGACTGTCTGGCTCGCCCCCTAGTCTTTGTCCCCTCAGTATCCGCGACGTCTGAACCGTCCGACTTCTTTGGCCGTCCTCTTCTTCTGGGTGACTCAGCTTCGGCGGGCGCGTCAGCGTCCTGCGTTGCTCTCGCCGTCCCTCGCCTCCTTCGAGTCGGGGCCTCCGGGGCTTCATCCTGCACTTTTTCGGCGGTTACATCGGCCTGTGTCTTCTTCGGTCTCCCCCGCTTCCCCGTCGGGGCCTCCGTAGCCTGTTTCTCCTTTCCCTCCACGGGAGCGTCGTCACGCGACGGTCTCCCCCGCCGCCTCTTCGGCGCAGGCTCACCCTCCAGCTCGTCCTCGTCGCCAGACACCTCCCGCCTCCTCCTCTCCGGTCTCCTTGACCCCCTCATATTATCTGGACTTTCCGCGGTGGCGATCTCGTCCTCGTCCTGACCTTCGTCCGCTTCATGTTGCGCCGGCGCCGGCGCGTCGTGCGCGCGCGACGCGTTGGTGGGTCGTCCGCGTTTTCGCTTTTGCGGATTCGCTTTGGGAGGCTGGCCGCGGGGATATGGTTAGTTGTGCTGGTGTATATGGAGTCCAGCGCATCACTCACCATGTTTTATTTGAATTTGCGCTCCTGCGTTGGAGATGCTGTCGTTTGGCGCGGGTTGCTCTTGTTGTCGCGAGACGATGGGGTTCCAGCTACAGGTACAGGCCGTGGTTGTACGAGTGTGTCTACAGGTGAGGCCAGCTGTGGCCATTAGCTCGTGCGTCGCAGCTGTTACCCGGCGGCCATTTCGATGACACATCACGTTTACGACCCAAGACGGCACGTCTGGTGAGTCAGAATATAATTTGACATGTATTGCCCGCAGTCGCTGAACTCACGCACGACCTATAGGTCTGGCAATCTTATACCCATACTCACTGCTCGTGTTTTCGCGGTTAAGAAATGGGCGACTGCTCATCGACGAAATAAGCGCATCGAAAAGCATCTCAACGCGGGTAAACCCCCGTTTTAGAGATCTTAAGATCTCACTCGCTTCTGCTGGCCACAATGCTGAGATATCGCACGAATGCCCATGGTGCATGCCGAGCCTGGCGGTAAGCGTTATAGGCTGGATGAAACTCCGTTTGGAGATCCTCCACGAAATGTGACCTGAAGAAAACATCTTATACGAAGAAATATACTCGGGTCAGGCCGATAGCCGCCTGCCCCGCTCGGCAACATGCGTTTCAAGGAGCGACCGGACTTCCAGTCTCCATGAGGACAGAGCTTGGCCTCTAACCAATGCTATTAGATTCTTCCGAAACTAAACTCATGTTCATCCCTTACCTCGTTTTGGCGAGTGAGTATAACACTTATCACTCACCAAGAGAACGGGAGTACGCGATAGTGTTCGTGGGATTCAGGAGTAAGTCCTCGGGGTGCTATTCGATGGAATAGACGGGCTAGCAAGCCGCTTCCACTTGATAGTGTACGCCCTGTTGGCAGATATTCGAGTCTTACGCCCTTCGCGAGTGTCCCTTGGGGCAGTTCGACAAAACGCACTGTGATGGGCGTCGGCCTCGTATAGTTGGTCTGTATATTGCAGGCGTGTAAGTGAATCTTATCTTATTTTCGAACGTTCAAAAACGTTATATGCTGCATTGTTCAACGCTCCCCAGGCGTTTCCACTAACTTCCGCAATTAAGAGCTTGTAATATGATGCGCTGTTGTAGGACTATCGTTGTATCAAGACCAGTTCATGTCCATATTAGTTAAGAATGTGCATGTAGTAGTCATACGATGCACCAGCCCTTTCATCCGTGCCGACATATCCGCATGCTCGCATAAGCCCCTGTATTTCACGAAGCGAATGCTGTCACTATTCCCCTTCCGCCTGGCCGAGATATGACACACAAGAGGCGAGAAGCCCTGTGCGGGCTACTCGGTGCACATGCATATCAAAAGTCCCTCGAACTAGTCTCCGTAGGGTATGGGTGTCGCCGCCATCTGGGGGGGGGGACCCTCGTCTGGTGAGGGGCTCCCCTGGTTAGTTGCGCAACGCGCGAGGGGTTGGCAACTTGTGTTGTATTTCTCCGCATGTTCTGTACCCATCTCCACAGCCAATTTCCGTCGCGCCTCCTACATCGGAGCCCGGACCGGCTGCTCAACGTGGTATTTGGGATAGGACGTGGCTATGAGCTGACACGGATTATACCGATACAAAAGGCGTGATGAGCGCCAAGTGTTCTATATCACTTCTTGAAACAGAACAAAGTATATGTTGCTGGAGTATGGTGGTCAAGATACGCTGATGGCAGCCCATTTGCCAAGAAAGCTCGCTAACGAATCGACAAGCGCGATTTGCAAACCAATAGCCCTGGGGTGGAATAGCCTGTCGTCATGATGGAGCTTTCCAGCTCCAGGATATCCGCTCTGGCGGAAAGTTTCCGATCCTACGGAGACATGGAGCCATGCACAGCCGAGTGATACGTTGCTGGGTCAAGAACTTGCTGGGGACTCCCCACAGAGATCCCGCGGCATTGCCGCTTCTGCCAGGAAGGATCCGAAAAGTCTGGGTATCCCCACAATAACCCCGCAAACCCACGCAAGTAAGTCTCCGCTCTGTATGTACAGCAATGGCACCTCCGTCTCGGCAGTGACGTTTGGTATCTTTTGGAGAAGTGCTAATAACGGCGGCTGGGGGAATATCGGGGTGTTCGGATCATCCCAACAGACAGACCCACGTGAGAACTCCGCAGGAACTCCATATTCATGCTCCACGAGCTCCCGGGAATACAGGGCGTGTACAAGTAGATAGGTCTCTGTCGATCCGATCACTAAATTCGCCGCTCTCGGGCCACGAACTGGGTTCGCGGACAACATAGATGGGTTCACGCAGTCGCCTCTGTGAGTATGTGACGTCTATCCGCCTCGGACTACGCATGGCCTCGGGCTTGATATCTTGGGGTAGAGGAAGGGGTAAAACTGGAGCTAATGATGTTATATGGTCTTGGCCGAAAATGCGCATTGTAATAAGCCGCGAGAGATATTCCATAGTGCCCGATGGAAGAGCTTAGACGCATTCAGCGGGGCGTTGAACCATCCCAACACTTCTTGTCCCAGCCATCTGCCCCGTCTACGTATGTTGTATTCCAGACGTCCGGGGCCCCATACTCTCCCCACAATACCCCGTGGCAGATGATCGACAAATAAGCTCCAAATGTGCCGAACCAGGAATGCAACTGTCGATCTGAATCCACATCATGGTCGTGAGAAGCATCTTCGGGCAGAAGGATAGCTCCGAAGGAAATGGGTATAAATGAGCCGGACTGCTCTGCTTTGTATGGGTTATGGACAACCTGAGCTGATCGGCACTCTCATCTACTTTGGGTTCTCAGGACACCGACAGGGTTTCTTCATCTTCAACCACAAATCATGCTGCCTTCCACACTTAAGTCTCTGGCCTTTGCGCCTCTGCTCCTGTCAGCCGCCTCGGCTAGCCCAGCCCAGCCCTCAGATACGGTATCGGCCACCTCGTCGGGAGAAGCCCAGCCCTCGAGTACGGGAGACGAGGACCCGGACTCGGTGATTAAGGACTCCGAGCTCCTCTCCCTTCACCGAGACCTGTGTGAGATCGAGTCCATCTCGGACTCGGAGCAGGATGTCGGCGAGTTCCTTGCCGAGTACCTAGAGTCCCACGACTTCACCGTTGAGAAGCAGGAGGTCCCCTTCGATGGCGACGGCGACTCTGACAAGCCGCGCTTCAACGTCTTTGCCTATTCGGGTGATGACGCCGAGGTGGACGTCATCCTAACCTCTCACATCGACACCGTGCCGCCGCACATCCCTTACAAGCTTACGGCCAACGACACCACCAATAAGCGCGAGGACATCCTCATCTCGGGCCGCGGCACCGTCGACGTCAAGTCCGGCGTCGCCGCGCAGACAATCGCCGCCATCCAGTACCTTGAAGAGAACAAGGACGCCAAGATCGGCCTGCTATTCGTCGTCAGCGAGGAGACTACCGGCGCCGGCATGCAGGCCTTCTCCGAGTCGGACTTCAATCCTGACCCCACGCCCTTCAAGGGCATCATCTTTGCGGAGCCCACCGAGGCGAAGCTGGCGAGCGGCCACAAGGGCACCGCCGGGTTCACCGTCAATGTGACGGGTGAGGCCGGCCACTCGGGATACCCCTGGCTGTTTGAGAGCGCCACTTCCGCCGCCCTCCCGATCCTTGAGCGCCTGGACGTTCTCGGCAACATTACCGAGGAGGAGGGCGGCCTCCGCCGGAACGAAAAGTTCGGCCCCTCCACCATTAACATCGGCACGATTAACGCGGGCGCCGCCGCCAATGTCATCCCCGAGTCCGCTGTCGCGGAGTGCCTGATCCGTATCGCGGACGGCACGCCCGACGACGCCGAGAAGATTGTGCGAAAGGCCGTCAAGGAGGTGTGCGAGGAGCACGACATTGATGAGGACCGCGTAGAGATTACGTTCAGCGGGGGCACCTCACCCGTCGAGCTGGAGGCTGACGTGGAGGGCTTCGAGTCTGAGATTATGCATTACGGCACTGATATCGCCAACCTGGAGATTAAGGGCGACGCCGAGGTCAAGCGGTTCCTGTTCGGGCCGGGTTCGATCATGGTCGCGCACGGCATCAATGAGGGTCTCACCGTTGGTGAGCTGGAGGACTCCGTGGAGGCATACATCAAGCTTATTGACTACTCGCTGGAGTAGAGGGGTTGGTGGATTGGATGGGCATTGGATAACGCCCAGCTGGTGTGCATGTAGTACATATTGACAAGTTGTTGAGAGACCATGATACTATGCATTATAGGTGGCGACTGAGTTGGCGATATAAGAATGTAAGAAAACTCCGCAGATTTATACATGCATAGAAACTCCCAAACGACAGTTATGACAAGAACCAGGTGTTTCCTTGTTTAGTTTGTCTTACGACAAACTCAAGATGTTAGCCGAGGTAGTCCTATGTTGACATACGTCTGGAGTTAACCCCCAAGATGTAACCTCGCCGCCGAAGCATGTTGCGACTGTTGATGAGAACGAATCAAATTGCAGTTGCTTTTTAGAGTTAAGCACTATGTAGTCTATACAAGGTACATTATAGGGACTTAATATCGTCTAGTACGCTCTTGCATACTAGCAAGTACTTGCCCCCCCAATTGCACTTATAATGAAGCATGGACTCCCATCACATAAACGAGTCATAGTGTCTAGTATTAAGTGCGTAATTTTTCAGTATATGAGGTTCTAGAAACTCTATCTGCTTCTCTATGACCTTCACCGGCTTTAGCCAAGTCGACTTTCCAACAGCTCACACTAATTAATACCGGGGCGTTGGACGCACGTGGTGAGTAACAGCTTCATATGAAGGCGCTCTCCGTTCCTTGCTCCTCCACCTAGACGGCATCATTGAAGGTTATCCGGAGTTAACTGCTTTATCAATATATAACTCTGCTTTATCTGATGTTATCTTTTTACGTATATCCCAAGTTATCTTGATTACCGGCTTCTACATACCTGCAATTATTAGTGTCATGCCGTTTGTTGAAGAAACGCGACTGATTATATCGTCGAGGATTCAGGGAATTTGGTGAACCGGCCACCGGAGAGAGCGGCAGATCGTAGTGATTCGTAGTGTTGATGGAAGGGATTGATGCACTACTGTAGCATTAACATCAATCCAAAAATAGCAGCCTCCAACGAAATATCCGTGACGCCCGATGGCCATACTGTATCTCAAGAGGCGCCTGGGCCCTGCTCTGCTGTTTGAGGCTCTCGCTCGGTATCTTGACCCTGTCCCTGATCCCGAGCTGCGCCCCCTCGAGAGCCACAAGCTTTTACACCAGGCCAACATATGCGTCTTGACCTTACTTCTGCTTCTCGAGTCGAGTGATGGGTCAAATCACTTAAATTAATAACGGTTTCAAGGGCAACGTGAGACAGCGATCGCTATCATTTTCTGGCTATGGACGGCTCGTGACAGTCCTAACAGCTGGATCAGGCTGTCAATTCTAGGCACTCGACAAAGGCTTGGTACCACGTGACACCACGCCAACGGTCTGGAGACGACCAATTAGCAGCCGGGAGACGCGTGTGGGGAAGTGAAAGATCCGGCGTTCCTTCCCGTCTCCGCGGCCTAAAGCTACGTGTACATCTCACTCAGGAGAAGTCCTCCGCATTCCGCGTTCTATCGTCTCACAGCGATCAGGACAGCCTCAGGTTTCTCCATCTTGTGCTCCTGGCCGGTTGAATACAAAGTAATAATAGCCCCGTCCCACGCGTTGCACATGTAATTTAAGTAATTATAAAGGCTGCCTCCCGCTGACGTCCGCCAAAGCCCGGATCGCACGTTTCAAAGGAGCCAGCCAATCCACATTGTTTACAAGTATTATTACGCACTCCACCATTACTACGGCGTACGTCGCAGCTTCCTCAAACCTTCCACCTTCCATCTCCATCCCCACACCCCTTCTTTCCCATCCTAAACTTTTCTTTTTCCGCCCCCATCGCGTCCCATCCAAAGACAAGCAACACATAAAACGCGACAATGCGCTTCTCGTCTGCCGTCTTCCTGGCGCTACCGCTCGCGGCCTTCGCGGCCGAGGGCGACTCCGCGTTCGACCAGTACAAGGCGCAGTTCCAGAACTTCCTGGGGAGCTTCGGCGGCAAGCCCGCGGCGCAGTCGGAGCAGTCGGAGCAATCGCAGCAGGCGGCCGAGGCGGTCAAGGAGCGGTACAGCGCCGAGGAGACGCCCGTTGAGGGCTCGGCGCTGTCGATGCTGACGCTCGACAACTGGAAGGAGACCCTGTACGGGTCGATCCCCGAGGGCCAGACGACGCCCGAGGAGTGGTGGCTCTTCGTCACCGGCCGTAACAAGACGTGCAACGGTAAGCTCCAGGCCCAGACTTGACGGTTCACAAAGACAGATTTGGATCCGGATCACTGATGGAATCTCCAGGGTACTGCTTCAAGGCCGAGGCCGCGTTTAACGAGACGGCCGCCACCTTTAGCGAGATGACGGAGGTCGACACCCCGCACATGGCTATGATGAACTGCGACAACGACCCCGTCTTCTGCAACTCGTGGGGCGCCGGGGCCGGCAACCTCTGGATCATCGACCTGCTCCCCGCCCCCTCGCACGTCGACATCCACTCGAAGCGCCTCAACCTTTCGAGCGTGACGTCCGAGTCCATTGTTAAGTACCTCGACCCGGCCGAGCGGGAGGGCTTCAGGGAGATGACGGCCATCTTCCACCCCTTCAACAGCAAGATTGCGGAACTCGGCCTTTCGGTGCCCGTCGGCTACCTCGTGTACTACATGGGCCTCATCCCCAACTGGATGTTCATGTTCGGCCTCTCGGCCATCAGCCGGACCTTGATGTAAGTGCCGAGTCACCTGTGCCTTATACTTGGGAGGGTGGGTGCTAACTCTGCGCGCAGGACGAACCGCATGCGCAACAACGACGAGCGGAGGGCGGCGCCGGCTGCGGCCCCCGCTGCGAACTGATCACTCCGAGGATGACTTGGGGGATTTTCGCGCGTGTTTTTTCTTGTAAACATCTTTAACTTTGATTTCCGTGGCTTGGTTCTGCGGATGCCATATGTGTGTATTGACAAGAGGATTTTGTTATACAAGGGAACTTCTTAATATATTCCGACGACGGTCGGGCTTTTGGGGTATCTCTGGTAACAGGCAATGCAAGTGACATCAAAACATACACGTCCATGTAAAGGCCATCAAAAGGCGCCTCTCCCGAGGGAGCCCTCTAAGAACCTTACTGGCTTCCTTTCCGATTACACTCCGCCGTGACCCTCTCCAGCGCCTGGAACACATCGTCCACGACACCTGGGTTGGCGAGGCGCCCGTAGCGCAGGTCGCTCATTGCCCCAACCGTCTGCCTTAGCGACTCGGTGAGGGCCTTCTCCTCTTCTTCTAGGCTCTTGATCTCCGCCTCGAGGTCGTTTACCGCGCCGTCCATTTCGGGGATGACGGATGTGAGGGTGTGTTTCGAATTTGGGAGCTCGGTCGCGGATCCGAAGAGCTATTGTCACCGAGCCAGATTAGCCGTCGTCAACGCATGGCGTAAAGAGACATAGGGGCGCGGGAAGGGGTCCTTACCGCCCTCTCAATCTCCACCTCGTCGTCCCCGCCTTCCCCCTCCGCCTCCCTCCGTACCCTCGCGACCTCGGCCCTCATCTTCCTCCCCCTCCTCACCTCGGCCTCGATGTTTTCCCGCACCTCCGCGACGGCCGCCGCGCGCTGTGTCTCGAGGTCGCGGTAAAGCGCAGGGATCTGCGGCGACGAGGAGTGCGGTTTGGGGAAGAGGGCGGCGAATTGGCGGGGGGTGACAATTGTGCGGAGGTCGGCGGGGAGAAGGAGGTAGGTTGTAAGGATTGAGGATTCTGTGGGGGGTGATGGGGGCATTTTGGCGGGTGTGAGGTTGGAGATTTGTGGAGGCGGAGGGCGTTGTGTGGTGAATGGTGTTGGAGAGTTGCGCGAGGAGGTGGTGTTGGAGGAAGGTTCGGCGCGTGGTGGGGTTGACGCGTTGATGAGCCAAATTGCCCGGGCGAGCTCCGTCGTGGGGAAGATCGCTTTGGCGCGAATTCGTAGTGGCCGCTTTCTCAGACTGCAGCTTCAATGGCAACTTCGACACTGACTTCACTTTATCTATATTTTCATGTTTTTGTTCTTCCCTTCGATGCCCAGAAACATATATCAGAGTCGAATCCTTTCACATGTGACTGTGCTATGGAATTCCACAGGACGTCTTGGGGGTGAGGCTAGAGCGGTTCTAACAGCGGGAATCCCTCCCTTCCATTGCGAATACTTTGCCCGGGATTGAACTGAGCACCTTGCATGAACCTTAAGAATCATGTCTCCCTATACTAAGCCGTCCTCTTCCTTACTTTTCTCATCAACCCGCCTCCGGCTCGTGGAAACAATACTGCGCCTTGCCGTGCCTCCCGGAACACCGCCGGATAGACCCCATTATGGCCCGAGACGAGTGGAAGAGGCCCATACCGGGACCCTTGTCCAGATGCATTCTTGTTCCGTGACGAGTCTCTCCAGGGCGAACATGGCTTTTCCGATCTTCCAGTGGACGACAAACCCCTGTCCAATTGTCCCGTCACGTCAAAAGAAGGTACCAGCCACGCGTCACCAAGAACCAAAACCGGAAGAGGAGCCTTCTATTTCTCCAGGTTGATACTCTTCCCGAACCGTGCGTAGAGCTCCACCTTCAGCTGCCTCATCTCGTCCCTTATGCCCGACAGCTCGTCTTCGTACTTGCCCACCTCGCCGTCTATCCTCTCCGTCGCGTTCGATAGCATCTCCTGCGCCTGCTCCAGCTTGACGTGGAAGAACGCGTCGCCGACCTTGTACCTGCTCGTGGAGGAAACATTAGCGTTGGGGAATCCTTTTCTCGCGTGGGCCGGGTTCGCTAGGGGGTCTCTACGTACGGGACCTTCTCATCTTCGTCGGCGAGTTCGAGCTCGGTGCTCACGTCGTCGAGCTCTTCCTTTTCTTTCTGCAGTGGGCGGTTGGGTCTTAGCGTGTGGTCTCGGGCAGACGAAGATGATAGGGGATGGGGAATGGTCGGGGAGGGCCACGCACAGCCTTGGCCTTGAGCTCGTCTTCTAGCGCCTGCTCGCGGTTGCTGAGACGGCTGAACTTGTTGATCTTGTCCTGGTCCTCGCGGCGGACCTCGACCTCTTCCCCGGCGGCCTCGTCCTCCTTGGAGAGCTATTCGAACGTTAGCGGACGGTGAAGGGAACTCGGGGGCTCGCGGCGCGTCGGAGCGTAGCCGGGGCGTGGTTACGTACCATCCGTCTTTGCATCATTGCGGCCATATTTGCGTCTGGCAGCCTGCTGCAGCTGCTTTTCGGAGACGGGGGTGGGGAGCTCTTCACGATATCTTGGGCCTGGTCAGCCGGGGGAGAATTGATGGAGGGGTTCGTGGAAAGAATCGATGAAATTGACACTGTGTGGGGTTAAAGTCCGGTCGCTGGCGAGCTCGACATTCGGCGAGTAAACAAGCTCCATTCACTAACGCCGCGACTCGATCACAAGCTCCCCGAGCATCTACAACAGCAATATAATATCAAACTCCCGCGATAATGGCGCCGAAGACGTATCCACGAGCGACGGTTAAGAAGATTGTCAAGGCGCATTCGGGCCTCAACATCAGCAAGAATGCGGACGTACTGGTACGACTCGATACCGACGGGCCCTTTACGCGTCGACGCGACTGACGAGTGGCTGCTACAGATCTTCCTCGACTACGCTCTTTTCATGCAGACGTACGCGCGACGACCCAGCCTCCCGATATGTGACACCGCAGTGCTTACTGACTCTTTTGAAGGCTTGTGAAGGAGGCGGCGATCGAATCGAAGAAGAGTGGTGAGCGCGGGCTTACGCCGCAGAGTGTCAAGAAGGCGACGCCGGTAGGCCTCTCCGCTCCACGGCGCGTTGTATCGAGCGACACCGATGGCTAATGGCGCTTTAGGATGCCCTCGCAAAGTTCAACGGTTGAACGGTCGCGGGTGCGCCATCGAGATATCGAGAAAACGGACAGCGGTGGATCTATCCACCGACGATTGAATACTCCGTGGCACCCGGTGTCTGCATCACAACACGGCGAGCGCGTTCTCGGCTTCTCCTGCGTTGCATTGGACCGGCTATGGTATTGCGATTTAGCACCCAAGCCCTGCCGCCGAGCTAGGGAGGTCGCCGCCGATCACATCCCGAGCATGCCAATCGATTCCGTGCGTGTTGGGTGGCGCCATGGAGGCTATTCTTGGCGGAGGCAGTTCAGATCAGAAACGCATCATTGCCTCGCGGAAGGGCAACGTGATAATGTAGATCCTGTGCGGGGGTGGGGTAGGAGGCGTTGCAAACGCCGGTTGGGGAGCAGAATGCAGGAGGCAAGCATCAGGTCTTGTTGGTATACAGGGCGCGCTTCTCTTAAAAGTCAGGGCTGGTTGGCCACTAGTTGGCCAGCAAGGAATACCTTTGGGCAAACCGAAGATGGAAGCCTGCATGGACAACCGTGTTGATTAGATTGCGCCTCCGTAAGGAATGATATCCCAGCTGGAATGCCTTCGGGAGGCCCAATACCGGAGCCCCGTTGTGCAACCATACAAGCGGGGCTACACCGCGAATGTACCCCCGTTTGCAATGTATGTTTGGGCCAGAATTCACGTATGATGAGGCGCTGGCATGGGACTGAAGCTGGCGGTAATAGCAGCCTAGTGTGCCAAACACGGAGTACCGTGTTTGGCGCGGTAGCCAGGCCAGGCAGTGACGAATTCGCGGGTTGCGCGGCAGACGGACCCCGTTTTGGGTGTCTCGTGCTCCGGCGCCTTCATGTACACTAGAACCTTCCGGCACCCACATTTTTGAACACCGACCCCATCCGGCCCCCAGTTGACACCCCATAAACAACTTTGAATCCCCCCAAAGTGCCTAAAGCCTCCTCGTCTCCATACTTTGCATTCTATCCTACTTCTGAAAACAAACTCCGCCTGTGGCAGGTCACGCCCTCAACTTCCGAATCCGAACTCTCCCCAACGCGGTCTGCTCAAATAAACACACGAGCTCCCCACAAACGGCGCCCAACCAACTTCGTGTTGATCGCATAACCACACACGCCTCCCCTCTCTCCAATCCGTCAGAACCGCGTTCTCGAACTCCTGCAACATGGCAGCTTCCAGCGCTCAGCCCGCCCGCTCGGATGCCAAGGCCCCCAAGAAGAAGGCCGCCGCCAAGATCGTTGGCCGCACCGCTTCTCCAGCTCCCACCGCGTCGTCTGCCCCAGAGAAGGAGGTCGTTGAGGGCCAGGAGGATGAGCACCAGGAAAGTGCCTACATCCGCGAGCTTCAGAAGTAAGGGTGGCCAGTCCCCCGTCCGCAATTGGCTTGGGCTGACATTTGACTGTCTAGGAACATTCGCAACGTGAACAAGAAGATCGTGAGTACCCCGCCACAACACACCTTCCCGCTCGCATACGAAGCCTCCATCCGTGCCCGCGCGACTCCCCTGCAGTTCGTCAGTCGTCATTGAGCTAACATTGGCACCCAGGTCAACGCTTCCAAGACGGATGCCCTCCTCAAGGAGCATCCCGGAAAGTCCCTCGACGAGCTCGTCGCCGCGCGCATCCTCAACAACGACCAGAAGGCCCAGATTCTCAAGAAACCTGCCCTGCAGTCCCAGCTCGCCCAGCTCGAGGAGCAGGTAGCCCAGTACAAGAAGGTCGACGCCGATTACCGCGCGCGCCTGGAGGCCGAGAAGGAGAAGCTGGAGAAGGATCTCGTGGAGAGGCTCAAGAAGGAAAAGGCCGACGCCGTGCGCGAGGTCAAGGACAAGGCTGACGCCGACGCCAAGCGCGCCGTGCACGACAACTTCCTCGTGCTGTCGCAGTTCCTACGCCTTGCGGCCGCGCGCCGCGCTGAGGAGGCGGATCCGGCGCTGGATGAGAACGCGGCGCTTGAGGGTGTCTTGCTGGCTGTCTATGGCGGCGACGAGCTTGCCGTTGGGACCATGCTGAAGCTGGTTGAGGGATCTGAGGAGACGACTGTCGGCACCGGTGGCGAGCAGCTGGAGACGACCTGTAAGTTGCTTTTCCCGATGCGCATCGCATTCTAGCTTTGCGGTTACTGACAGCTTGTAGTTGCGCAAATCAAGTCGGTTGCCCACGCGTACCTCTCCCCGTACGATGCTGTCGAGGGGGCTGAGGCTGTGCCTGCCGAGCCCGAAGTCGAGGCCGAGACGGAGGTCAAACCTGCTGAGGAGGCTGCTCCCGCCGAGCAGGTGAACGGCAATGTTTCCGAGGCCAGCGCCAAGGTCAACGGCGTCGCGCCCGCCGAAGAGCAGGCCACCCAGCCGAGCTCCCAGTCCGCCACCCCGCCCCCTCCCGAGACGGAGGCCGCTCCGGCGCCGGCCCCTGTTGCCGATCAATCGTGGGCCGACGACCAGCCCGAGACCACTACCGAGGTTCGTTTCAATCCCCCTTTCGAGAGCGCAACGCGTGTTTCTAACTGTGCGATAGGCGCCTGCTGCTGCCTCCGCGGACCCCAATGACGGATTCCACCAGGTCCAGCGTAACCGCGGACGCGAGAGGGAGGCGAACTGGCGCGGCCGGGGACGGGGCGAGTGGCGTGGGAGAGGAGGACGCGGCGATGGGCGCGGTCGTCGCGGAAACCGTGGGGGGATAGGCCGCGGGGGTGCGCGCCGAAGCGACGAGTCGTGAGTTGATTCTGCGCGACGCGGCAGCCGGGTCGGAACTTGACTCCAGGGTTTGATCCCTCGGACGGAATTCTATGCCTGTGTTCGGCACACCGTACCCAGGCACCGAACATGCATCTTTGTTTTAATCGTTTGTACACATTTATTTTTTTCTCCTTCCACAGCATGCGTCAAGGAAGGTTCAAGAGCGGTTTCATGGCATGTTCTTTTACACGATCCTTTCTTGGCAAGTTCTTACGAGAGTCTACAAAAAGGGGAGGAAAGTGGATCATTGGAAGAGAGGGAAGCATGAGGGATGAGGGATGAGGGAAGGTGAGGCATCGAGGAAAAGGGGAGACGGCATGGTTGTTGTTTTTTTTTTTTTTTTTTTTTTTTTTTGTCCGSGGGGMGGTTTTGGGYRTTGGCTTTTTTG
>JAGFNX010000461.1:0-12459 GCA_017657125.1 Scopulariopsis brevicaulis
GTTTTGTAGGGTCCTGGGTGCGGGTGGTGGTTGGGGCGGGGGGCGCGAGCATCCAGTCGTCGCGCTTGCTTGGGGCCGGGGCGGCGGCGTCGGGGAGGGGCTGGGCGGGGCGCCGGGACTTGGAGGGGAGGGCGGGGCCGTAGTCTGAGTCCGAGTCCGAGTCGGAGGGTGGGGAGGGGGGTCGTTCGGAGAGGGGGCCGGGGAGGGAGGGCCCGTAGGTGCGCTTCGGGGGCGCGGGGGCTGGGTCGTCGGAGGGCGGCATGGAGGGGCCTTTGGGTTTCCTCGCGGGGTTGGGGGAGGGTCTCGGCTGTTCGGGGCGGGGGATGCTGGGTCCCGTGGCTGGAGCGGGGCCCGTGTCTGAGTCTGAGTCGGAGAGATCTATCTCGTCTGTGTTCTTTGAGGGCGCGGGAGGAATCGTGGGCCCTATCGAGGGTTTCGACGCCGGTCGAGGCATACTAGGCCCCATGGCCTGCGCGGGGCCTGTGTCCGAGTCCGAGTCTAACAAGTCTATCTCGTCTGTATTCTTCGACGGCGCAGAGGGCATCGTAGGCCCTATCGACGGCTGCGATGGTCTAGGTGAGCTCCGCGCCGGGCCCGGCGCGCTAGGCCCGAACGCGTCGTCGTCGGAGCTGGCATTCAGGCCGATCTCGTTCGGGTTGGCCGCCTTGGACACCTTGTTCGGGGGCGACGGCGCGCGGTCGTCGTCCTCTGGGGTGCGCTTGCGCTTGGCGAGATGCGGGGGCATCTGTGGGCCGATTGATGGCATTTTGTGATTTTTCTGTTCAAATCGCGGGTTTGGGAGTTGCTGGTGTTGGAACTCTGGTCTCCGCGAGGTCAGCTGGAGGAGCTTGATGCGCCGGCTAAGTGTCGGCAGATCTGTGTATCTGGTCCGTAGGAAGTGGCTGGGGGCGGGTACCAGGATATGTCACTCGGTGGGCCGGGTTCTGCGATAGTGCCTGGCTTGGCGAGCTGCTTGCGTAGCAGGCTGCACTACCCGGCAGAACCAACAACCCGGGGCACGAAAGGTGCAACAGATGACGAGCTCCTCACGAAGACGAACCACCGCGTTGTAGAGTCTGCTCTGCCGAAACCACGACCAAATCCCCGATATCCGCGCCTGCTCTCGCATGCCCGCCCCGACCTCGAAGCTCTAAGCTCCCTCCTCGCGAGTTATCGGACCATTCAGCGCGATGGTCGGGACACGAACTGTCCGATGAGCAACCCTTTGAAGGAGAATCGGGATGGGGAAGGGGGAGCTATGGATGATGTGGAGGATACGTCTTCGATAGGGGGTTCCAGCGAGGGAGCTGCCCCACCAGTCGTTGGGAACGGCACTGCCGGCGTGCTGGGAGATGAGGGGCGCGACACCATCTTGCCTATCGGTAACAGCTCCGTGCCCAACAGATACCGCGATATACTTCGGGAGCAACGGGGCCAGGCCTCAGAGGATGGGTCGTCCGTGGACAATGCGCTCAGGAGGGCCGAGAGCCCCATGGGCTCGGCGCTATCCGTGCCGGACGACGCGGCATCGATACAGGTATGGTGGCCGGCCGGCCGAGGGACCTCCAGGAGTACTGACACATTATTCTAGGGCTCCAGCTTCTCGTCGCCCGGAAGCAGCGTCCTCCCGTCCATAGCCTCCCGCTCCCGCCTCAACTCCCCGATCCCCTCCCTCCGCCCCTTCGACCGCCGCTTCCAGTCGCGCATATCCACCGTCAGCCCGGGCTCCAGCGTATCCCGGGCGTCATCCCCGGCCTTTATGCACAGCCACAGCCGCAACATGTCACTCAGCTCGCAGTTCCTACTGGACCAGGTCGAGGCCGAGGCCTCGAGCCCGCCGTGGGAGGTGGTGCGGTGGACGAAGCTGAAGAAGCTCGGCGGGCAGGTCTTCTCCGAGTCCGGGAGGAGGAACTTCGGCTCGCCAACTTGCTTTGCGATTGCGTCCATGATTGTGCTGGGGACTACGAAGGGAATAATATTAATATTCGACTATAGCCAGAACCTGAAGTTGATCATTGGGCCTGGAACGAAAGGTGAGACGAGCCGTGTGCTGAAGCTGGTAGTCCTGGACTGACTCGTGTACAGCTGTGGATTGCGGACCTGTCGCGTCCCTTGCCATCTCGGCGGACCACACGGCGATAGCGAGCGGTCACAGGAACGGGGCCATATTCATCTGGGATACCACTCGACCGTCCAGACCGTTCCTTGACATTCCGCATCTCGACGCGTCGCAAATGCAGAACCGGACTGTGGACGGGCATGTTCCCGACGTGCTTGTAACGCACCTCGGGTTCTTGGGGACGCGGCGCACGGCTTTGGTGTCCGCGGACGACCGCGGAATGGCATTTGCCCACCTTGCGACGAGAGGCACAGGGTCGTTAGGGCGGACGGTGAAGACGACTCGAATCCTGGGCCGATATCCAGACGCGCCGTTGCCACCCGGGAAAGTCCTTAAGCCCAGCACTGTCCTGGCCCTTTCGCCTCTGCCGCTCGGGAATGTTGATCGGACAACGGACACGATGGGTCTCACGGCGATGCTTACTCCGTATCTCCTGGTCATCGTGTCGACGACGCCGACGGCGCAGACGCAACACAAATCATCCCGGCCCAAGGAGGTGGCTCCCCACAGCGCTATGAGCGGGTGCCTGGCTTGGTTCCCCGCGGTCAAGCTAAAAGTCCCCGACCCAGTTACCGGGAGCGACATCTCAAAGGTCAAGCTGGTGTACTGCTGGTCCAACGTCCTGACCGTGCTCGACGTGGACGAGGTGCCCGCGGAAGATCCGAGCAAGCCACCTAGTCTCAGGTTCAGGGCACGTAGCAGGTGGACCTGCGAAGAGGCCATCGTGGCCGTGCAGTGGCTGAGCCGCTCGGTCCTGACTGTCCTCACGATAACCCAGCGGCTTATCGTCCTCGAGGACCGGAGCATGCGGGTGACGGACGGCTTCGATCTTATCCACAAACATATATATCACGCAGATCGGTTCTCCAGGCAGCTCCATGCGCTCGTTGAGCAGCTGGACGAGGAGGACACCACGATGCACGGCGTCGTAGCCGACGCATTCTACATGAGCGTCAAGGCCTACAAGAGCCGGCTGTTCCTGCTCGGCTTCGACGAGGTTTCTATCGGGACCCTCTCGAACTGGTCGGACCGGCTGCTCGCGCTGATGGAGCACGGCGACCACGTTGGCGCCATTCAGCTCGCGACGTCTTACTACACTGGCGACGCTGATAAGCTGACGGTCGGACTCCCCGAGGACGCCGGGCTGAGGCACGCGATTGTCAAGGACAAGGTTGTTGAGGTCATGAGCGCCTCGCTGCGGTACTACTTTGGCCAGCGCAAGCAGGACGAGTCGAGCGAAGATGACGAGCGATTAGAGCGCCTTACCGACGCTTGTTTCGTTGCGAGCCAGAGCATTGGCAATGTCGACTTTGTCTTTGACGACATGTACGAGTGGTTCGAGGAAGGGGGTGCCGAGGGCATTTTCCTCGAGGCGTTAGAGCCGTATATCCTTGACGGCAGCATCACGATCGTACCCCCGACTGTCATCAAGGCCATGGTATCCCACTACGTCTCCCAGGGCTGGGAGAGCCGTCTAGAGGAGATGATCTGCCACATGGAGACTGCGACGCTCGACTTGGACCAGGTCACGGCGCTGTGTAAGCAGCACGGACTCTATGACGCCCTTATTTATGTCTGGAACCAGGCCATGGGCGACTACATCACACCCCTAATCGACCTCCTCTCCCTCATCGTCCCGCTGTTGGACGACGGAGAGTTCATGTCGTCTGGGAACGTAATGAACGACGAGGCGATCGGGGTCAACGCGGTCAAGATATTCCCGTACCTGTCGTACAGTCTGACGGGGCGAGTGTACCCGACCGGGGAAGCCATGAGCGAGGAGGCGTCGACAGGGGCCTGCGCCGAGATTTACTGGTTCTTGTTCTCCGGGAATAGCATCACCTGGCCAAAGGACGGTGGCAAGCCGTTCCTCACGAGGCCATCTAACCACATTGAACCCTCATTTCCCTACCTCCGCCTCATTCTCAAGTTTGACGCGCCAAGCTTCCTGAGCGCCCTCAACGAAGCCTTCGAGGACTCGTTCCTGAACGAGGCTCCCGAGAAGAAGGCGAACGGGGACTCCACCCGGGACCTTCCCGAGGAGCAGATCTTCGGCCAGACGGTGGACAGGCAGTACGTCGTGTCCATCCTCCTCGAGATCATGAACGCGACGGACTACTCGCCCTTTGACACCATCTACCTCGACATGTTCATCGCGCGGAACCTGCCCAAGTTCCCGCAGTACCTCCTCTTCCCCGGGTCGACGCTCACCCGGGTACTCCTGGGCCTCTGCAACTACCCGGGGGACGACCTCGCCGACGACGCGCAGCTGAGCGCGGAGTACCTCCTCTCCGTGTACCAGCCGCCGGACCTCGAGGCGCTGATGCCGCTGTTTAAGAGGGCGGGCTTCTACCGGATCCTGAAGCGGGTTTATAAGGTGGAGAGGCAGTACGGGAAGCTTGTGCAGGCGTACTTTGAGGACCCGCGCGACAAGGCTGCGGTCTTTGAGTGTATTTCCGACTGCCTGAGGCCTCACAGCGGGCTCACGCCGCGCCAGGCGCAGCAGGTGCTCGAGGTCGTCGGCGAGAACTCAAAGCAGCTCGTTGAGCTGGACCCCGAGAAGGCGGCGACGGCGCTGGCGTCGCAGGGGGCTGCGTTCCACCACGAGGTCGTCGACTCGGCGGACGAGACGCCTGAGCTGCAGTACCAGTACCTCAATTCCCTGCTGGAGCCGAAGGGCAGGGACACGGAGGCGGAGGCGGCGGCGGACCGGGACCTCGTGGAGCGGTACGTCCAGCTGATGTGCCGGTTCGACGCGGCGCACGTGGCGGAGTACGTCACGGCGGTGCAGTCGCGGAACCTGCGGCTTGACAAGCTGCTGCCGACGATGGAGGAGACGGGCGTGATTGACGCGGCGGTCATGCTGATGGCGCACGAGGGCATGGTCAGGGACGCCATGGACCGGCTGGTCGGACACCTTGAGACGCTAGAGTCGGCATTGCAGGGGCTTCTCGGGGGTGTAGGCGGGGAGACGGGGCTGCAGTGGTCGGCGGAGGAGCTGCTGAAGGCGATGCAGAAGTACGTCCACGTGGGCATCTGGCTTTGCCAGACGCACAGCAAGTCGAAGCAGGTCAACGGGGTGCAGAAGCGGCCGCAGAAGGAGGCGGAGTCCGACACGATGTCCCCGGACGAAGAGCTGTGGCTCTCACTTATCGAGGCTACGGTGCAGATCACGCGGAGGTTAACGGCCTCTATCACGACGGCGGACAGCCGGCCGGCCACCCCCGAGTCGGAGGCCGGCGAGGGTCCACTCGACGGCGAGAAACTCCGCAGCCTCCTCCGCTCCCTGGTGCAGCATACTTTCACGGCCCTCCTAACCACGACCTCGACACCCGCTCCCGCAGCCGCGCGCCTCGCGCCGGCAGCGAACCTCTCCTTCCTTCGGATCCTCCGCGCGTTCCTCTCCCGCGCCGCAGAGTCGTCGCCCAGCCTCGCGGACCTGCGCGCGGTGCTCTCGTCCATCTTCTCGGCGTACGCGTACGAGCAGTCGATCCTGCAGCTATCGAACAGGCTGCTGGACCGGAGCCTGTTTGTCAGTGTGAACAGGTCGGTGGAGTTGAGACAGAGGGGGTGGAGGCCTAGGGGGTCGACGTGCGAGGGGTGTGGGGGAAGAGTTTGGGGGCCGGGGGTGGGGGTTGCGGTTGTTGATGCTTGGGAGGAGAGGAGGGCTGGGGAGGAGAGGAGGAGGCGAGAGTTGATTGAGGGGGGAGGCGGTGATGGAGGTACCGGGAAGGGGAAGGGGAAGGCGCCGGTCGAAGCTGGTGCGGAGGGGGTGGAGGGAACGGAAGGGGGGGATGCGGGGGCGGAGGCGAGGGCGCCGCTGGATCAGCTGGTGCTGCTTGCTTGTAGGCATATCTACCACCGGAAGTGCATCGACGCGCTGCAGGTGGGGGAGGAGGGCCACGGGGAGTACCGGTGTCCCATTGATGGGTGAGGGGGGGGGAGAGGTTCTATGCATATATGTACGCTTCTTTTGGGTTATCTTTTTCTGGTTGAGGGGTGGATGGGTGGGCGTCGGGTGTGAATATTAATGCGACATTGAGTATCAGCGAGTGTCGGAATTTCATGTGGTGTGAGCAATGGCTCCTTTGAACCAGGAGTGCTGATGGGTGGGTATGGTTTATGGTTGGGGCGTCGCTTCTATTTGCGCGGCGTTCCAACTTACACGAGTCTTCGCCCGGGCCCCTCCTCCGCTTGGCGACAGTGCTTCTGCTGCCGGACCCAAAACTTGGCCCCGTTGTAAGCCCGAGGAATTAGAGGTGTAAAGGCAGTTGCCGGCCTTTTACTAAATGTTTACCCAAAGGTCGGGTTACGCTTGAGTTTGGGACCAGAATGAGGGAACGCCCATCGTCTCGGTGATGCAAGTGAGGACTCGGCCGAGGTCCTTTTGTTCAGATGGAGCGAGGAAAGGTGTCTACGAAGTAGGCGCTGTGTGTGGTCTTGGCTACAGTGAGCGCGGCAGACGCCGTTGATGTACGGAGCTCGGGCGATGCGCGCAAGGGCCGTGGTTTGCGGTCGAGTATATGACATTCACGTCGCATGTAACAGCGCACTCGAAGGCTTTACCTCGTCGGCCCGCGAATGAGTGGCTTACTTGTAGTAGCGTGTGCGACGAGGGCGGAAGGATCTGCCGCGAAGCCGATCACCTCGTGCCAAGGGAGGCAGTGAACGGGAAGCCGGGGTGGAAACTGGGCCCCGGGGCCCGGGCCCGGGCCAGGACCAGGCTGCCAAGAGGCCGGGGTTGTAAGCTCGAGATGTGTGCGCTCGACAGCTTGCGTGGAGATTGGAAGGTAATCCAAGAGGCGACATGAAAGAGTCGTCCTTTGACTTTATTTTTTTCTTGTTTGGAAGGAGAGTTTTAAAGCTGAGCTTTTGGAGCAGGAGAGTCTGGGCATCTGCCCCGTGCGCTGCTGCTCATTGGCTAGAATGGCGTCTCCGGAGGACCACGGCGCGGAGCCGAGTTTCCCTCCCGCACAACTCCACGACCACGACCGACGGACAGCGAGCTCCAGCTACTCCTACTACCGCGACCGCCGCCGACGAATCTCGCGACGACCAGAGTCCCGAGTGAACCATCCCCGCGACGACGATTCCCAAAGCGCACCGCGACCGCGACCCACACTCCAAGACCGATACGCCCACAGACGACCCACGCGCGGCCAGCGCCTCACGCTCACGATGCCCGGCGCCATCGAGGAAGAGCCCTCCACCGAGCCCCCCGAGTCCTCCGCCTCCTCCTCCGCTTCGGAAGACGACACGCCGCGCCCCGCCGCGCCCGCAAACTACTTCGCGCCGCCCCTCTACGGCCGCCCCGGCACGCCGCTCCCGCCCTCCCCCTCCATAACCTCCCTCCTGATCCCCTCGCGGCCCACGACGCCGGACCTGTCAGACGACGAGGTGGAGGCCGAGACGCCGGGGGGGAAGAGCAGGAGGGCGCCGCAGGTGCCGACGTACGAGTACTACGGCTTCGTGCTGTACCTGTTCTCCAGTCTGACGTTTGTGGTATACCTCCTGTGGTCGTACCTCCCGTCGCCGTTCTTGCACGCGCTGGGCATCTATTATTATCCGAATCGGTGGTGGAGCCTGGCGGTCCCGGCGTGGATCGTCGTGGCGCTGGTGTACATCTTTGTTGCGCTGGGAAGCTACAACGTGGGGTACCTGACGCCGGCGGTGGGGAGCGTCGAGACGGTCGTGGATGACGCGGGGGTGGTGGCCGTCTTGGGTTCCAAGGGGTTCGAGGGGCGGAGGGGGAGGGGGAGAGCGCGGGAGGTGGTGGGTTATAGGGAGGTCTGGGGGGTGGGGACGGATGGGGTTATGGATGTGCCGCTGGGGGGCGTGTGCGAGGTTCTGCACGGGGCGGGAGATGTCGAGGAGGGGGATGATGGGGAGGAGGGGCGGAGTTGGTTCTGGGGGCTTTTGGAGCTGTGATGGACTTTGTGGGTGCATGTAGCAAGGCGTTTGGGTACATCTGGGCTTGTTTGCGGTCGCGTTTTAGAGCCGACAGCGCGGGAGAGTATTCCCAGAGAGCTGGCGATGTCTCCCTGGCACGGACTATAAAGCTGGTGGGAATATCCGCCTTCCTAATTGTCAACTCTCTGCATTCTCGAACCTGGCGTGGTTGTCATCGGACCTTACACGGCCTTCCACCGCGTGAAGCCACGTCGAATTAATCCGCAGCAGACCCCCTATAACCCGACCATGACGCCCGCTATCCCCCGTGTTGTACCTCGCTGTAGCCGAAAAGGGAGAGGATGAATACAGGTGCTCTTCCAGCGTTTACAGCAGGCCGAGAATCGGGGGTGGGATGCCAACTTTGTCGCGTCTGCGCCCTTCGCAGCTCAAAAGCGCGTCGCGTTTAATGTGTCCGTGTCTGATACCCGCACATTAGGATAGTGGATCAATAGGAGACGGACGTTCGGGAGATCAGCAGCGGCCGTTTTGTCTTGGCTGCACCCGGCGGCGCGGGTTCACGTGGGAACTCTGACGTTGCGTCGCGGAGCTTTGACCTCGGGACCCGGAGCTGCACTAAGCTCAAGCTGACATATGAACACCCTCCATCGCGTAACACTTCAACATCGACCCATTGCCCTTTGCCCTTGCAAACAGCCACTACCCACATCCAATTATCGCCAGGAAAGTACATTCACCATGGCAGAAAAGCGCTTCGCAAACTACCCCGAGCCCGTCGACTGGACGCGCACCGACGCCGCAGAGGCCGCCTCTGAGGCCGCGCTTTCCGAGAACAGCAACCCCGTCATGAGGGGCCTGCCGCTCGCCATCGGCGCGTCACTGTAACTATCTCCTGCGCGATTCCGCAGCGGTCGCCGGTGAGCTAACGCGGCGTTAGGGTCGCCAAGTTCGGGTTCGTCCAGCGCCAGCTCTGGAGCAACGCCAAGTTCGGGAGCATCAGGGACATACCCGAGCTAGACGAGAACGTGCTCCCCAGGCTCCACGTACGTCCCGCGCTATCCTCCCCGTCGCCTTGACCTGTCCACGGCCGGCACTGAGTACTGACAACCCAGCCCTGCGTCGTCCCCCTGGGCCCCGAAGACGCCGCGGCGCCCCCCTTCGGGAGCAGCGTCACCACCCCCGCCCCCGCCGACCTCCCGGGTCGCTACCACTCCGCCGCCGACTTCCATGCCGCCTACAAATCCGGCGCCGTCACGCCCCTGCAGGTCGCGCGCGCCATCCTAGCGCGCACTACGCGGGGCCAGAACCCGCGGTCAAAGTACGACGACGCGTGGGTGACGTCGCACGGCAAGGACGACCTCGCGCTCGAGGCGGCGCGCGCGTCGACGGAGAGGTATGCTAGGGGGGAGGAGAGGGGCTTGCTGGATGGTGTGCCGTTTGGGGTCAAGGATGATTTGGATGTTGAGGGGTATGTGTGCCATGTTGGGATGCGGTACGACGCGGGGAATCCGTTCTTCAAGGAGAGTACGAGGACGGTGTGGGCTGTGCGGAAGATGCAGGAGGCGGGGGCTGTGATGGTTGGGAAGTTGGCGATGCATGAGCTTGGCGTCGGTGAGTATCCCTCGCTTATTCCGTCGTTGATAGCGTGGCGGCGGCTTGCTAACCTGGAGCAGACACAAGCGGATGCAACGTGAGTCCCCCGGGCGTGAGTGTGTGATGGATCAGACGGAGACTAACCGACTAGCCCGCATGGGGGACCCCCACGAACTGGCTCAACACCTCGTACTACCCCGGCGGATCCTCCTCCGGCGCCGCCTCCGCCCTCGGCGCCGGCATAGTTCCCATCGCGCTCGGCACCGACGCGGGTTCGTCCCCCCCTTTCCTTCTCCCCTCCCACCGCCCCCTTTTCGTAGACTAACATCCCCCAGGCGGGAGCGCCCGCATCCCCCCCTCCTTCAACGGCATGTACGGCCTCAAGCCAACACACCACCGCCTCGGCACAATGAACCACTCCATGTGCGCCGCCTGCCCCATGGCCTCCACGTCCGCCGACCTAACCGCCGCCTACCGCACCATGGCGCAGCCCAATCCCTCCTGCACGACCCAGGGCGTCTTCGCCCCGTCGCAGCCCCCCGCGCCCGGCGCCAAGAAGACGATCGGCATCTGTCGCTCGTGGAACGACCGCGCGGCGCCGGAGGTGAAGCGTGCGTGCGACGCGGCGGTGGAGCACTACAAGACCCTGGGCTACGACGTCGTGGACATCACTCTCCCCTTCCTCCGGGAAGCGCACCTCTCACACGGCGCGATCTGCATCACGGAAATGGCGTCCCAGCACTACGGCCGCGCGGAGACCATACCCGCCGCGCACGCCATGCTCCAGCCGCAGACAAAGGTCCTCGTCGCGACGGGGAGCCAGACGCCCGCGGGGGACTACATCAAGTTCAACCAGCTGCGCGAGGTCCTGATGCAGCACCTGGCCCACCTCTTCCGGACCCACCCGAACCTCCTCGTCGTGTCGCCCACGACGCCGCTGGCGGGGTGGCCCAAGGGCAGCGGCGACGAGAGCCGCGGGTTCTCGGACGCCAACGTCTCGCTGGAGAACATGCTGTACGTGTTCCTCGCCAACTCGACGGGGTGCCCGGCTATCACGGTGCCCGTGGGGTACGTGGAGCCGGTGCAGGGCGAGGGGAGGGTGCCCGTGGGGTTGATGGCCATGGGGGAGTGGGGGAGCGAGGAGGCGCTGCTGGGGTGGGCGGGGGAGGCAGAGGGGTATCTGCATGGTTTGGAGGGCGGGAGAAGGAGGCCTGGGGGGTGGGTTGATGTCTTGGGGGAGGGCGGGGATGTGACGGGGGATGTCAAGGCAGGGGATGAGGACGGCAAGGATTGATTTCACGGTTGGATAGTCCTGTCTTGTAATATAACTGTCTGTATTCGTGGTCTGACCGCAACATCTGATATACCATATCGACCACGCAAGCCTACGATGTACACATGTGACTTCTGTCCATGCCTACTTGAGGAACTTGGACGCCATCCCCATGAGATCCGAGGCCCCGCCGCCGCCGCCCTGCGACGGCTGGCCGCTCTGGCTCTTGAGGAACATCTTGAGCGCCATCTCGCCCGCCTGCTTGACGACGTCGTCCTTCTTGGTGCCCGAGGCGACCTTGTCCTTGGAGGCCTTGTCGTCAAAGAGCTGGGGTGGGTTAGCCTTTGCTACTCGAGACGAGTGTATCCGGTGGTTTTGTGTTGGAAGGGGAAAGTATGGGGAAAATAGGCTAGGGGGCGGGGGGCCGGCTCACCTTGCTCGCCTCCGCCATGGCAAGCGAAAGGAACTTCCCCATGGAAGAGTTGGACGACCCCTTGGTGTCCTCCTCGCCGCTGTTGAACTTCTTGAGCGCCTGGATGGCAGCCGCGGCGCCGAGGCCCTTCGAGTCGGCCGGCTCGTTGTCGTCGTCCACAAAGTACTTCTTGTGCTTCTTCACAGCGTCTACATCCCCGCTAGTTAGCTTCCCTTTATCATTTTTCGAGGTAGCCTGCTCTGGGCGTAGGGGGAGGAGGGGGGGAACACACCCTCCTCGTCAATGTCCTCCTTGGCGACCTGGTCCTTCTGCGACATCAGGGACCCAAGGACCGACTTGAACATGTCGGCGTTGCCGCTGGACCCCGCGCGGCCCGCCGCGTCGTTGGCTGCCGAGTCGCGGTCGGCGTCGTTGTCGAGGAGGCCGAGGAGGTTGCCCGCCAGCGAGGAGCCGCCGCCTGGGCCCTCTGCATCATGCCATTAGTATCCCCATCTCTCGGTCTCTGGGGCTCTCGGTTTCGTTGGCTGAGGATGGGGGTTGTGGCTTACTGTTGCCCGAGGGCAGGGAGGACGGGGAGGGACCTGGGGGGCGTTAGCTTCTCCGTGACATGGCGTGGTTCCGCAGTGGGGTTGCGTACGTTCGTCCTTGTCCCCGGTGATGGCGCCGAAGATCTTGTCCATGGTGAGATGTATCGCGTCCGTTCAGGTACAGTATGGGTCCTCTGTTTCGGAATGGCAGGGTCTCTTTGCACCAATTTCGGTTCGTTGCTCAAGGCAGGGATGGAGGGGTACGAGGGGGTGGTCGGGGAGCTTTAACCGACGTCAGAGCGGGTGCCTGACACATCCGCGTCCGTAGCTTCCCCGCCCCGCCCCGCCCGCGCCCAAAGGTGGAAAAGAATTACCCCTCACTGCATAGATCCCTGCACGCACCCGACACCAACGGAACTAGCACCACAGCTGCCCCTTACCAAGTCGTTTCAGGGGCCCAGGGAGCTCGCCCCAGGCCAATGGTTTGGCGTCGGCGGGTCGTCCCACTTTACCTGTCGAGCTGAAGGGACCCGGACGGAACGAATCGCGGCCGGGGGAGAGGGCGGGGGGGGGGGGGGGGGGGGGGGGGGGGGGGGGGGGGGGG